>PVKP010014723.1:0-52140 GCA_004027715.1 Plecturocebus donacophilus
GGGACAGTGGGGGGTGGGGAGTTGGGGGGAGATAGCATGGGGAGAAATGCCAGATATAGATGAAGGGGAGGAAGGCAACAAATCACACTGCCACGTGTGTACCTATGCAACAATATTGCATGTTCTTCACATGTACCCCAAAACCTAAAATGCAATAAAAAATAAAATTTAAAAAAAAAATAATTTCAGACACATACTCTTTACCACCCTCAAAACTCTTGCAAAATTGAATCAAAGGCAAAATGTGCAACACTAAGCAAGGACTAAGTACATTCTGCCATGCAACAGCCCTTAATAAGAGGCCTAACGCCCTTCCAATTTTGAATGTTTAGAAGTAAACTTCCTGTGAGCTGCAAGTCACTGGACTGTGCACTTAGCCTTCATGAGATTGTCCTATAGCTAGTATTCCAGCAATTGCCCTCAAATGTTGAAGGATTCATTGCAGTCTTAAAGTCAAGAGCTAATGTCTACAGTTCCTTTCAGTATGTGTTCAGGCTACAGACCAACATGGGAATCCACACCAAGATATCCATGTCAGCCACGGGACTAGGCCTATGCAGGAAATTCCAGAGAACAAATCACCTCAAACTCAAAAGTGCTGGATTCTTCAAAGTTCCCTAAACCCACCTACACACACAGCTGTGTGGACTCCAGACCACCCAACAGAAACATATACTTAAGTGCAAGCTTTTCCCCACCTGTGAACCATAGAGCCAAGGATTCAAACCAGAACCCCCACCAAAATAGGGCAAATTTAATTCCTCCGCAAAATATAGATACAATTTAAGATATTAAAAGCTAGATGAGAACCCTTAGGTTTCCAAAGCCCTGTGTCATCTTTAGTCTAGAAGGAATAAGGGAGTCATTTTTGGCATCCATGATTCACTGAAATGAAGACCGTAATGAAATCTCAAAGAAATGCATGAACAAATAACTTCAGGACTGATTATATGAAATGAGAACCAACTGGCTAATACCAGCCAAGTCTTCTTAACCATGCTCACTTTTCTTACTAATGTAGTTTGCCATCATCTACCAGGAGTATTCCTTATGGTGATGATGAACAAGTATAATCATTGGCAAGGAATATTCATAGCCAATTTCATGTACAGGTAAAAATATGTGGATTCACAAATCCACAGAGGATAGACTGTAAGAGGAAATTAGTTCCTACAATAAAAGACATTGTCACATGTCAATAATTAGAAGAGAAACAGCGTCAACAGAATGAGAGGTTCCTAATGTTTCACCAGACAAACATAGTGGCCCCCTTTCCTTTTCAAACGAATGTTATGAGTACCACTTTTAAATAATCTTTTGGGGCCAGGTGCTGTGGCTCATGCCTGTAATCCCAGCACTTTGAGAGGCCAAGACGGGCGAATCACCTGAGGCCGGGAGTTTGAGACCAGCCTGACCAACATAGTGAAACCCCATCTTGATTAAAAATACAAAATTAGCCGGGTGTGGTGGCACATGCCTTTAATCCCAGCTACTGAGGAGGCTGAGGCAGGAGAATCACTTGAACCCAGGAGGTGGAGGTTGCAGTGAGCCAAAATCACGTCATTGCACTCCAGCCTGGGGAACAAGAGCAAAACTCTGTCTCAAAAGACAAATAAAAATTAAAAATAGCCTCTTGGAAGTTTGATAACTTATGTCTACTTCTTGTACTTCGCTGAGTATCACAAGGCTTCACCTTTTCTAGCTGAAGATTATAAAAATACTCATCCCCCACTATCACAAGACAGTCCTTGCAACAGGATCTTAGCTTATACTCATGTATAAAAGACAGCCTGCAATTTTGACACAATGACCTAGAGTTTAATATGCCCCAGTCTGTAGCTAGTGAATAGTTCTCTACTTCTTTCATATAATACACTTCTTACAAACAGTAAAGAATTAATTAACACTTCTTATAAATAGTAAAGAATGACAAATTCTGAGTCCCCACTCTTTTTTACCACAACAACTTTGAGAAAATTAAGAAAGCTACATGCACACCTGAGTTCAGGACCGAGCTTCATTGCTGCCACGGGTGCACATGAACAGCATTTCTAAAGTTGGAAGGATGGGGCAATTCCTACTGGCGGCTTCTATGGGAACCAGGCTACCAAGTCTAAAGAAAGCAAGGTGAGAAAGGAGAGCCAAGACAGAGACCCAAGGGTGTCTGAAAACACAGATGCACGCATAGCAAGGCACGGTGCAGGCAGTGAGAATGTAGGAGGAGCCTGAAAGGTTTAATTCCCTGAGCCAATGAATACAGTACATTTTTAGCTGCTTTCTGCAGACCAGAGCAGGAAAGGCCTGAGACTTGGGATTGCTTTGGACATGCCTTTCAATATCTGTTTAACATTAACAGGGGTGGGAAAACTGATTTTTTATTAATAAAAAGAGTCATTTAATAATTTACTTTCACTGTGAAGCTATTTTAACAGCATGTTTCCTGCTGTTCTTCATTCATGTTCTCCATTTTTCTTTTGTAAATTTCTGAGCCAAACAATTTCCAGAGAGTCACACTAAAGGATTTTAAGTTTAATTAATAAATCTTTTGTTGCCATTATCAGCACTATGCCATACATTATTAGGTGTCAAAATTAGGTGTCAAAATTTCAACTGATTTGGACTGTAAAATGAGTTTGTGGTAGTGTTTGGTTTTTCTTTTTAATTTTCACTTGAGGATGTTGTCAATTTTGAAAAGACAGGAACCAATTTACACATCACTAGTTCTGTGAAGTCGTGTATGGAAACCTAAATAAACTGGCACGATATTGTTAGTTTATTCTGTAACGTTTTAGGGCCCATCTAGATTGGCGCCGTGGAAAGCCTTCCAGCTGGCTGCCTCTTAATTGGCTCACAGGCTGACCGGCCTGGGTGGGGGAAGAATGCTCCATGAGCTTAAGGGTCCACTCAGGAGCAGACACATCTCCTACATTGGCCTTATGAAAAAAAAAAAAAAAACACTAAATTTTCTGGCACATTTCTGCAGTGGGAGACAAGTGTCCATGACTGCTCCTGTAACTGGTGCCTGTCTCATTGGACCACATACTAGAGTTAACAGTGGTATTACCATATGCCCAGCACCTCCCTAAATCTGCATTCTGGCCCCAACACATGTAGTGGCACTTCGTGAGAGGTGGAGATAGAGTCAGTCACTCAGGCATGGGAGTGAAGAGCAGGCTTGCCATGGACCAGGAAGACAGGAGGGACAGAAGGCAGTGGGTGTTCATAGATGAAGCAGATTACAGTAGATAGGGGGACTTAGCTCCAAAAACAAATTCATTCCACCTGATCCATTTAATCTAGGCACTGATTATAACTTTCACCTGTCCTCTGTAACGTACAGTGATACTTTGGCATTCTCAGCAAGGAGAGGGGCATGAGCAGAAGCTGCGTCCTAGTCCCTACTCCCACCTGGCTCCTTACTGATGACATTGTCTGAATCCCTCCACTCATTTCTTTCACAGCCTGCAAATAATCTCAAGTCTCTAAGGGAAATGAAAATCAAATTGCTCTCTGGAAAAGTTCAGGAGTTTTGTATAAAGGCCAGGGAATGGGGCATTAATCCTAGGTGGTTAAATGAACTGTTAAAACAAATTGGGCTTTTGGGCTTATTATTGGCCTAGCCCAAAGCACAGTACTTAGTACTTGGGAATAGAAAATACATAGATGTGAAACGTAAAACAAGGTCATATGCTAGAAGTTGTGAGATACTCCCTCATGGATACTTTTGTCTTATGTATGTGGTCCCAAAGACAAAGAAGAGATGATTCTAAAGAGGGAAAGGAGAGTGATTTGAACCTTCTAATTCAGTGTTCTCAACCAGGAATGATCTTATCCTCTTTGGGACATTGGGCAATGTTTGGAGATGTTGGTTGTCACAACTGGGGGTTGCCACTGGCACCCAGTGAACAGAGGCCCCTAGGTCAAGCACTCAAGCACTCTACAATGTACAGGACAACTCCCACCACAAATAATTATTTGGCACAAAACGTCAATAGTGTTGAAGCTGACAAACCCTGGACTAGAGCAGTGATTCTCACACTTGAGTGGGCATCAGAATCACCTGGAGGATTTGCTAAAAACAGTGGGGATCCCACTCCACCTTCCAATTCAGTAGATGGGGTGGAGTTTGACAATTTGCATTTCTAACAAGTTCCCAGGTGACACTGAGGCTGATGTTCTGGGAAGCTTACTTTTGAGAACCCCTGCCCCAGTTCCTCTCCCCAGCTGCCCTTTAAATGATCCACCTTCTTGAGAATGTGGTTAGACCGACCTTAGCCTGGAGTACTCAGATGCTATCCACACTAACAAAGGAGGAAGCAAGAAGCTCCCTTTTAAGCAAGGAGACTTCCCAGAGACTTAATTAAAGTTTGGGAAAGTATCCCAGGAGGTGGGGGTGGGAGGGGGTCAATAAAATTGATCCAAATAAATTCTTTGCACATGCAAAATAAAACTCACATGCACAAAAAGAAATTTGATCAATAAATTAGTAAATTCAGAGTGAAGAGGGAGTAATTAACAGGCCCATTTAAAGTGCAGAATACATTAAATACAGAATGAGTGACTCCACTGGGACCACTGAAGCTGGAAACACCGATGCGTCTGAGAGGCCTTGAAGATTAGAAACATATTTCAACAAGGAGAAAAGAGGCGAGAGAATGGAGAGCCCAGAATGATGAAGATGCTGTGTGGGGGTGGGGCAGAGGCAGCAGCAGGGGGAGGGATATATGTCAGAGCCTTGGGAGCCTTGGATTTTGAAATCCTACAAAGTTTAACAAAATTGCAGCTTTGCTCCGGTATATCTCCTGGGCATAGGAAACTTTTAAGTTAACCTGCTACAAGAGCTATTCAAGCCACACCTGATCCTAAGCAGTTCATATGTCGAGTCTGTTTATATTGGAGTAAACAAAAGGTTTATCCCAAGTCGACTGGAACATAGGAAGACCTTATTGATTGAGAACAGTCCCAGGGTTATCTTGGGCACCTTGGCAATCTACAAAATCCCCTGCCAGGGAAACTGAGGCAAAACAGACTCCATTATCAGTTTAATCCAGAGTGGAGGACCCTATAACCCATGGTTGACGGAAGTAAAGTTCTGAGGTAATTCACTGTTGAAGGCAAATTAAAAGCTGACCTATTTCATACAGACAATCACATACTAGATATTTTCCACAAGAGGTGGGACATGAAGGAAACCAAATGTATGACTCATGGCAGAGCCATAATTGTATAAATTGCTGCTAAGATAAGCCAAGTTTTACCTAACTTTTAAGTTAGGCTGTCAATAAATGTTAGATGGCTTGCTCTGGGCTTGATTTCAGGGTCCAGTTCCCCATTTCACCCCCAAATGAGTCCCTTGGGGATCCTGTTGGCAACTTGCCAAAGGAAATCTAAATTGGATCAGCTGTGAATATGAATCACTGTAATGATGCCTTCAGATGTGGCAGAGAGTAAGACCTTGGCCAATAACTGCATCAGCAAGAAGCAGAACTCTTCTCTGCCTCTTTGCCATACCCTGCGACAGCTATGAAATTTAAGTACCAGCTTGTCACATAATGGAGCTCAGTCTAGCTCCATGAATTTCACTCTGGATTTGTGCAGGGCTGGGAGGTGATTTTTGCTTGCAGTGAAGCCCTAGTCCCCTGAGACCATTAAGAAGACTCTTTCTAAGCCTGGGGAACATAACTCTGGTTCCAAGGGAGGAGCCCACAATTCAATTCAGAAGACCTTAAAAACAGGTGTCTTCAAATATCTCTGAGCCTCATTTTCCTCATAGGTATATTAGGACCCAGCTTAGCTTTAGTGAAGAGGGTGAGAGGTTGCTATGGTTGGAGCCGTTTCCTCTGTTTTTCAATTTTCCTCTGCCATTTTCAATCAGGCCTTCCTCATTAGCTGGATGGGAAAGTTTGCAAAGCCAAACCTGCAACAGATTCCCTCCGGCGATGTTTTAGTTCGAGTGCTTCCCCAGGCTTTAGGCACAAAAGCGCTTCCCAGGTTGAGGTGACTTGCCACACATTTGGCTGACACCTGCCTATGAAGAGAGATGTCTGAAACCACTTTCCCAGAGCAGCCCTGAAGCAGTCAAGTCAGTGAAGTCTTTAGCAGGCTTTCTTCCTAGTCAGGCACAGATCCCGATGCTCAGCCCGAGGATGAGTTATTAGTCTACTAAGCACTTCCAACCTGCTGGTCAAGCCTTTGCTGTCACCACGTGTGGCTTACATACCTCTCGAAATGTGAGGTCAGGTAAAAGTCATAAAGTTGCAAAGTCCCAGACTCTAAGAAGGGGCAGGCCAAGCAGTCTAAACTGTTTGGACTGCAGCATCCCAGATAAAGAGGCATCCCACCTTGGAACACCTCTACTGGGAAGAAGCTCAGCATCCTACGAGGCAGCCTCTTCCACTGTTGAACAGATCTAATAATTAAAAGCTCATTCTTTTACCTACTCTCCATCTGCCTCCCGATGTTTCCTGTGGAGCTACATGGAATATGTACCTGACGTTATTTGCATTGTGTACTGGGTCTCTGCAATTATACCAGATGGTTTGTGAGGGCATGGACCATGTCTCCTGCTTCTTATGCATCACTATAGTGTTCGTTGGTGACCAGCTCTAAAATTACTGGGTAGTGTTCTTAGTCGTGCTCAGTCTCTTCACTTGTAATCACTGTTTCCTCCCAACCCTGCCCTGTCAAGCCTAAATTATATTCATTCTAACTCTACCCTTCAGCTCATATTGGGACACTACCATCGGGGGGGCAAAGTTCATGGGCATTCTTGAGAAATGCCCACATCAATGAGAACAATCTACTCGAATCCACATCATTCCTCCGACACACATGTGCCTATGTGCACACACGCACCCCACCAACAGTCTTTGTATCTAGGTGAATGCAAACACAAATGAATTTTAAGGGCATCCTTGAAGGGGGAAGCAAATATCAAATACAGTATAGAGTCTGAGGAGGGTGAGTGAAAAAGAAATGAGAGCACATTACACTTCTTCCCTTAGGGTATTATCAGCACAGCAGCAGCCAAGCAGCTCTCTCCTAGAACTGGTTGTATCTGTCAGTCAGGTAGAACATGCAGCAATGTGGATTCCCCCACCCCTGAAAGGCCAATTGACTGCATCCAAGGCATAGCAACCCTGCCCTCCTGGACTGTCCTTTTGTGCTTACTCGCCACAAACCCTACTTCTACCACCCTTCAAGCCCCTTGTCCAATCTGACAGCTTCCAGGAAGTGTTCCGTCTTCCTGAACTCTTATTATGCTTATCTATGACAACACCTAGCATTTGAAGGAATATTAGATTTTGTTTTCCTGTAATTTTTTAACCAGTTTTATTTTAAAATAGTCATCAATGTAAAAATTTCCCGAAGCTGGGAGTACGTCTACAGCCAAGGTTGGGAGGCAGGGCCAGGCCTCAACCAGAGCCCAGCTTGAGGCCCCTGAACCCCACCCTCCCTTCCAGAGGGAGGGAGGAAACAGCTGAGGGGAGCTCTGAGTCAGTCCTCTCCTTTATCCCTGAGACCAGCTGTGCCTGGCCTGTCGAGGGCAACAGCTCATGCAGAGGATTAGGGGGAAGGGAAACAGAAATTAGAGGTTAATAACTCCAACAACAACCCCTACGAGAAAACAAGATAACAAAAGTTGACTATGAAAGGAGGATGGAAGATGAATATTGATAAACTCCTAGCTCCCCAAAACAGTCCAGTCTGGGCTGGGTTGGGCTGATTGAAGGAAAGGTCTTGAGACACAACTGCATGTTACTGCTGGAGAATAAATATTCTAAGAAAAGGGGAAAACCATGAGGCAAGCTGCTGTGGTCACAGTCAATGCAGCTGACAGGCCTGGCACGGCCCGCCACCAACCCCACCCACATACAGAACATCTGTGCAGGTCTGGATAGTGAAGAGGTCAAGGGCTTGGACTGGGGACCCTGAGCTGCCAAGGTATGGTGCCTCCTTGCAGTCCCGGTGCAGCAATGGCATTTCTTTTATTTCCCCTACCAGGGAAACTGAGGCAAAGCAGACTCCACTACCAGTTTAATCCAGAGTGGAGGACCATATAACCCCATGGTTGACAGAAGTAAAGTTCCCATGGGAAAACATAAAATAATGAATGAGAAAGTCTTTGGTAATGTGTAGAGTCCTGTAGAGACAAGAATTATTTTGGTATTATGAAAGATGCCTGAAATAGTACCCTTGCTTTGTGCTCTAGAAGCACCTGAACACTGTACCATCAAAAAAAAGAAAAAGAAACTGTACCATCAGTCACACCTTTGGATTAATTCTATGGAAGACACATATTACATTGAAAACTGTTATGTACCTTTAATATTGGCATTTGACCTTATTATTCACCTGTTGTATTACTCCAGTCTCGCACTGCTATAAAAAAATATCCAAGACTGGGTAATTTATAAAAAGGAAAGAGGTTTAATTGACTCACAGTTCTGCATGGCTGGGGAGGTCTCAGGAAACTTACGATCATGGCAGAAGGCAAGGGAGAAGCAGGCACCTTCTTCATAAGTCAGCAGGAGAGAGAAGCGAGAGTGCAGGAAAAAAAACTGCCACTTTTAAAACCATCAGAGCTCGCGAGCATTCACTCACTATCACAAGAACAGCATGGGGAAAACCGCCCCCATATTCCAATTACTTTCCTCCCTTGACACGTGGGGATTACAGGCCCCTCCCTAAACATGTGGGGATTATAATTCAAGATGAGATTTCGCTGGGGGCACAGAGCCAAACCATATCAGCTGTCTTAGCACTGACTTAGCTGAGAGCAAGGCCTAGGCTAGGCGATTTCAGGAAGTGGGTGATGGGAGGAGAATCTTGCGATGCCTTAAGCTTACAAGACTTTTAGAGAGTAAATGCAGGCCAGAAGAGGGGCAACTGCATGGGAGGGCCCTGATGAGGCCAGGGGAAATCAGAGTTGTTAGGCAGAGAGAAGACACAGAATGGGAGGTGGAGGGGTCAGCTACAAATTTTCTCCACTTGGCCTATGTGTATATCAGGGACACTTAACTTTATAGAAACCATGTGTGTGCATTGGAGAGCAGAGAGGAAAGCCAAAGAGCAGGAAACGGACACCAAGGGAGCTGTACTTAATCATAATAACCATTAGTATTGACTTTGGTGCCATCTTAAAGGAGCCATTTGTTATAAGAATCAACAGTCAAAACCCCAAGTCAGCCAGGCTTTATCTTATGAGCTCTAAAAATAATGGTATTTTGCTGTTCATCTGTTTTAATTTTCCAAATTCAAATGCAATTTGAAATCAATTCAAAAATTGATTTCTTTCTTCTAAACAAAGAGATGTTAAAAGGAGAAAGGAAGGAAGGAAGAAAAAAGGACAGACAGGGTAGGCTTTTTAGTGACTCATATAATAATACCCCAAAAGCAGGAGCCCAAAGCAGTAATTATTTCCCTACCTAAGAAGTATGAAAGGAAAATGGGTGAGAGTTATGACCACGCGAACAATATATAAAACCTCTCTAGAGCCGGGGCCAGCAAATCACTTACCTGCAGCTTCAACAACAATATATAAAAGCAGAAAGAAACACAGTTAAGGTCAATTGGCTCCTGGTTTTTAAAGTACCACCTCATTTTAATCAGCTCCCCATGCTATTCTGCATCTCCAGCTGGAATACTGGCTAAGAGAGATTAGAGTGGTTTGCTCTTTTTTAAGCAGCTTCAAAACAAAGTGGAAACAGTTGAGTGATCTTGCAGTTAAGACAGCTTGGAAAAGGTCAGCAGATTATTTTCCAGCCAGGCCTTTTGAGGCTGTCTGCATTTAGGTAGAGTCACCACAATCTAAGTTCTGACACTCTACCTTACAAGACCTTGGTTCTGTCAATTTCTCCAGCCTCTGGGGACTGATTCAGAATAGCAAAACTCACAATAAACAGACTTACAACCTGGACCTCCAAGTTATTCACACATGATGGTGGGATGAATCAATCCAACAACCAGAATAATTGGGCTCACTATTTAGTTCTTCAGGAAATAAACTGAATTCATAAAGCAACTCTAAAGAAGTGAACATGAAGATGAACTGCATCCATATAAACCTAGGTTCAACGTTTCATGTAACTTAATTCTTTGGACCTTGGTTTTCTTACCTGTGTAAAAGAGAATAATATTTACCACTTACCATTGTTTTGTATGATATTTGAAATCACTTTCATGAGCTGGAGAGTATAGTACAAATGGAAGTCGTTGCTTTTGGCAATAAGAAAGCAGTTTTGTACATATAGCATCTGAGAAGGGGGAACTAGAGAGTTCTATGGGGAATTTTATCCCACTTCACTGGATCCTCTAAATTTCCATACTGCGCTACAGAGATCACCTTTCTAATGACTCAAAGTCACCACACATAGTCTCTGTCCTTTGGACCAAGCTGGAGTGAGAAATCTCAGATTTGTATGTAGCTTGTCTTTTTCAAAATTTCTTATTACACACCAACAGCTTCCATCATCCTGATATCTCATGAAGCATATGTTGAAATCAATGATATTTCAGAGATCTCCCATGAATTTCCTCTGAGATGGAGGCCTTCCTGGGGACTTTTCTCAACCTTGGCAGCTACACCTTCATGCATCTGTCTGAAGAGTGCTGCTGCAAGGATTACACTTACCTACACTGGGAAGATTCATGTGGCCTTTCATTTAAGGGCGATTCTTTTTTTTTTTTTACAAGATCCACAAATTCTGTACCTGCCCCTCTGTTGAGAGCAACAGGGAATTCCCCCTCAGAGCCAGGAAAGGGAGAGGTGAAATTAAGAAGTGCCAGTGACCTTACAGAAAGCATGGTTCTAGATCACTGAAGAGCTAATCACTTCTCTGGACCAGTGAAAGCCATGTAGGATTCGCTACCAGAAGAAGCAGGATGCCAAAAAACAGGAAGGCCCTGAGACAAATTTCAGAAGCCAGAGTGGTAAACCCAACAGGGACTTCCCACTTTCCTTGGAATCAAATTTAAGCTTCCTATCATGGTCCATGAGACCCTGAGTGATCTGAACTCTGCCTGTTTCTCCATCTTCAAATCATGTACTCATGCCTGCTCCACTCACACTGGCTTTCTTTCTGTTCCATAGGCCTGCCTACTCATTCCAGGCTTAGAACCTTTGTACCTGCCATTACTTCCATTGAGGGTCCTCTTCTCCCATATCCTTGCCTGAATGAGTCCTTCCCATCACTCAGGTTTCAGCTCAAATGTCACCTCCTCAGAGACACCTTCTCTGATGACCTTTCTACTAATGTTGCCCATTCCATCAGCCACTCTCTGTGCCATTGCCATGTTTTCTTTTCTTAATGTCATTACCTGACATTATAGCACTTTTTTTTTATTAATTGTCCAATCCCCTTCTATGAGAGACAGAACAAGGAACCACAATAGGTGAGATTAAGGAACTGCAAATCAGAGCTTTTAATAGGCTGTCAGAAGAGACAAATGCTGAAAGCCAAGGAAGAAATGTCTTGTCTTGTGCATGTGTATAAGCAGACTGGATCGATTTAAATGGACTGGGGTCAACAGGAAGTAACCTGCATCAAGTGTCGACTATATACCAGCCACTTTTCATATATTATCATTACAGGCTTGCAAAAGATTGAACACATACTGATCAGTCCAAGGAAAACTCTTTCCCTGCTTTCTTATGTCAATAAGAGGGACAACTGCTCCAGTACCTAGGAAGGAACAGGGCTAGAATTCTACATTTGCTCCTCTCCACCATAGGACAGGCAAACTCAAGCAGAAGGTAGTCACTTCAATGAAAGAATAATGTGGGTCTGTCTCTTTTTCTTTCCAGTATTTTTCAGCTCCTCATCTCCATTTTGTAAGTCCATCTGAACAAGAACTCTAAATTGCAAAAGAAATCTTCCATTCTCCAGCTTCTAAGACTATAGCTAATTTTAATTTGAGGTAGTCAGAAATCTCATTTTATCTCATGCCTAAACCTTATTCTCTGGTCAGTCTTTAACAGAGAATCTTGTCTTTCAGATATAAGCAGAGAGATGGGAGAGTGTGTGGACTTAGACCACTAAGGTTTTCATCTTGGCTTTGTTACCTACTGTGTGATTGTGGATAAGTCATTCAAGATTTCTGTCCCTTAATTTCTTCCTCTCTATATTGAAAATATTAATCATATTTACCTCATATGTATAAAGATTAGATAATATAATAAAAATAAGTATCTAGAAAACCATTAATGCATTTTAGTTATTATTACTAATAAGAAATATTACAGAGGAGACATTGATCTGCATCTAATTCCTTGTGTTTTTTCTCAATTGGTTAGAGCCAAGCAGGGTAGACAGGTAGACAGATTAGCCTCAAAAATCCCCAACATGGTCCAGAAAACTTAGTAAATAAACACAAAGATTGTTATTTGTGAACCAAAGCACTATATTAAGAGACCAAAATTTTTGGTGAGCCTCACTAGCACTGGGGTTTGGCGCTTTAATTATGGCTTCATCTGGTTCTTCAGGCTTGGGCATGGGTCCCTGATATGCAAGTAAAATCCTTTATCTGGGGCGTCTGGGAGTCTTACAGGGATTTAGCCTTGGACAGAGATAAAAGCGAGCTCCAGAGTCAGGAGAGGCATTCTGGGGTCCTAAGACTACAAAAGAAGTAAAATTTTCATGAGTTTAAGAATCCCATGGGAAGAGGGCAAAGTCCCTACTAGAATTAGGTTTGGTTTTCCTGTAAACAAGAAGGCACTGAAGCTGATGTAAGTATTAGCTGATCTCTAGTATGCGAGATTAGGCTACAGAGTCTTCCTTTGTCTCTTGTTTAAGGGGAATTATCCTTGTTATATTTCTCAGCTAGGAATATAGCCTAAGGGTTTAAACCACAATAGCAGCTAGATTTCTTTTTTTTTAATACTTCAAGTTTTGGGGTACATGTGTAGAACATGTAGGTTTGTTACATAGGTATAGGTATACACGTGCCATGGTGATTTGCTGCGTCCATCACCCTGTCCTCCACATTAGGTAATTCTCCTAATGCTATCCCTCCCCAAGCCCCCCACCCCCTGCTATCCCTCCCCTAGACCCCCTCCCACCCTGACAGGCCCCGGTGTGTGATGTTTCCCTCCCTGTGTCCATATGTTCTCATTGTTCAACACCTACTTATGAAAGAGAACATGTAGTGTTTGGTTTTCTGTTCCTGTGTTTGCTGAGAATGATGGTTTCCAGCTTCATCCATGTCCCTGCAAAGGATACGAACTCATCCATTTTTATGACTGCATCGTATTCCACTGTGTATTTGTGCCACATTTTCTTTATCCAGTCTATCGTTGATGGGTATTTGGGTTGGTTCCAGGTTTTTACTATTGTGAACAGTGCTGCAATAAACATATGTGTGCATGTGTCTTTATAATAGAATTATTTATAATCCTTTGGATATATACCCAGTAACGGGATTGCTGGGTCAAATGGAATTTCTATTTCTAGGTCCTTGAGGAAGCGCCACAGTCTTCCACAATGGTTGAACTAGTTTGCACTCCCACCAACAGTGTAAAAGTGTTCCTATTTCTCCACATCCTCTCCAGCATCTGTTGTCTCCAGATTTTTTTAATGATTGCCATTCTAACTGGCATGAGATGGTATCTTGATGTGGTTTTGATTTGCATCTCTAATGACCAGCGATCATGAGCTTTTTTCACGTTTCTTGGCTGTATAAATGTCTTCTTTTGAGAAGTGTCTCCGGACATAGGCATGGGCAAGGACTTCATGACTAAAACACCAAAAGCAATGGCAACAAAAGCCAAAATAGACAAATGGGATCTAATTAAACTAAAGAGCTTCTGCACAGCAAAATCAACTATCATCAGGGTGAACAGGCAACCTATAGAATGGGAAAAAATTTTTGCAATCTACCCATCTCACAAAGGGCTAATATGCAGAATCTATAAAGAACTTAAACAAATTTACAAGCAAAAAACAACCCCATCACATCAAAAAGTGGGTAAAGGATATGAGCAGCTAGATTTCTTAAGCATTCAAGAGAAATAATGTGAAATTTGGGGGGGTTAAATTGTTAGTGTTGGGTGGCTTTATATCAGCTGCCAAATTCTGTCCCTGTTGATCTTGACTGAAACAGCATGTAGTGCCAGGGAAGCCTTAGAGGGACAAATTTTGGATCTGTTTCGAAGGTCCATTGAATCCCAAGAGTATCTTTTTCCACCGTCCATTCAAATTACCTATTGAGGAGAATGAGGGCTTCTTGTTTTGTAATTAACAAAGAGAAAATGGTCCTTTTTTAGTATGTTCTCCAAGAGCCCTACTATCATAGGTAGTGAGTAATGACCAGTTACTCTAGCACTGCTTCTTACTTGTTCTTCCACCTCTCTTCTCAGTCTTTGCCATCCACTTATTCTACTGACCCCAAACTGAATATTCCTCAAGTATTTTGTTTTGTTTACTTTGTTCTTTTCTACCTCATGCTCAGTAAGCTGAGCCCCTCCCAAAATTTTAGCTCTCTCCATCATGCAGATGACTCTCCTATTGGCTCCTACCTGCACTGTTTCGGATCTGCATTCACACCTTCTATATGCAATGATGTGCTGGTAAGTGTTTAACAATTGGCTCACGGCGGCTGGTGCAAGGCAGACTGATTTCTAGCTTTTGCCAATTTCCATGCTATCAATATTCCCACCATAGTCAATTTCAAGCTACCAGTATTAGGTCACTACCAATATTGGTAGAACTAATTAGGTTCTACCAATATTAGAACACAGAGTTGAAAAGACATGTGCACAACTGGCTCTCCCAGGCCAGAACAAGCCAGATCCCCACATCACCATGGCTGCACTTGGATGTCCTGCTGTCACCTCAAACTCCACACCTTCCAAGATTAGCATCCTCCACAAACCTTCCCTTCCAAATTACTTTCTGTCAGTGGTATCTGTTAGAAGGAAACTGCATTCCCCAGGTCTCTTGTTTTCCTGATGGAGCCACCACTAGGCTAACGTGCCTGGCTTATCTGGGACTCCTCATTCCCTTTTCCTCAAGGTCTGACTTAGCTTCCTAGTGAGGCTGATGAAGAAACTATACAATTCAGTTCCATCTGTCCAGAGGTCAGCAAAACTTCAGCCTGTGAACCAAATCTAGTTCATCACCTGTTTTTGTAAGTAAAGTTTTACTAGAACACAGCTACGCTTGTTCCATTACCAACTGTCCATAGCTGCTTTCACACCACAGCAGCAGGGGCAAATAGTTGTGACAGAGATCAACCATATAGCCTGCAAAGCCTAAAATATTTACTATCTGGGTTTTTGCATTAAAAGTAGGCTGATCCCTGTTCTGCGGCTTTATATGTCACTTCTGCCTGCTCTGAAAGAGTGTTTTAGGTTGCTCTCAGCCATATGGGAATCTTACAGGACGACCTGTGCTCCTGGAGGGGGAGGTTACAGTTGTTCTGGTGTGCCAATTACTATATGGGGAAATCTGCATAATTCACAGGACACTAATAATCACATCTTCAACTGCATTTACTTATTGTCTCATTTCTCAGTTGGTTCCGAACTCAGGAGAGGAACAAAGAGGTATTATTTATTTCTCCCTAAAACCCAACAATATTGCCGATTTTCTGATTTTTCAAGTTCAAAATCCTGACGTCCTCTTATATTCTTCACCCTTTCATCCATGTTATCCTGTCATGTGTGCCTACAAAATATCCCTGAGATCTTGTTCTCATCCTGGCTTTCATCACCACATATACCTGGATGACCTCAGTAGCCTCCTCCCACCCCTATTCCTACATCCTTAATTGATCTTTCTGCCTGTAACCTTTCCTCACTCAACTAGCTCTGCAGTAGCCACTGGAGGTAGAGATGAGTAAGTAATTGTCCTACAAGGAATTTACATTTTTTGAGGGAGAAAGGCAAAAGCAAATAAACAGGCAATTGTAGCACAGTGTGAGAAATAATAGGTACAGTATTGCCAGATCAATCCTACTGTAACACCACTTTTATCATGCTGTTCTCCTGCGTAAAAACTCATCATGCCACCTACTGCCTGCTAACTAAAGCCTATTTCTGTGCAAACAAGGAAAGAGAGATTGCTTTTGGGCTTGGGGCTTTTGGGGGGTTGAGGGTAATTGCTGTTTCTTAGAACTTTAAATTCTTTTTGAGGACAGAGATACACACGCTAATGGGAAGAACATTTGAGTGTTGACTTTTACTGGGTGGGAGCCAATTTGGGGCAATACATACATTGTTATCGCTGGAGAAGGTCCTCTAATATGGCTATGTATAATAAAAATGAGAAATATAAATTACAAGGCAGCTTTCTGTCTCCGTTTGGCTAATTTAATCAGAGTAACTCCCTGTACAGAACAATTTCAGAAGCTTAAGAAAGGGACCACACATAAAAAAGACAGTCCCAAGAGATTCATGGGCCAAAACTTCCATCCTACTGGGACCAGTTGGCAAGAATTGGAAAAGCATCCTCACATAGATGCAAAGGTAAGATTTTTGGGACTCTTCCCTGGGTTCTTCCATTAAAGGAAAGATGAAGACTACTGGGTGACCACAGGGTGGACTGTTAACCCTCTTGGGTAAACAGAGCAATAAGTTCTGGTGCAGTAGTGACTTTGATCTATGACCTCAAAGGACAGCTCAAGGCTTTCTAGCCTCTTGAAGTCTAGGACACAGAAACTCCTGTTAAGGCTGAAAGTTAAAAATGGCCTCTAAGAACCCAATCCATCTACCTTATTAGAAGGTGCAACTCCTAGTGGTGGAGTGAGATTCTAATCTTAATTACACAGAGATGTGAAAATTATTATGTTAGTCATGTACATCTCCATATTACTTCCTCTTCATCTTCTGAATTCCATCCCTTTCAGTGTTATTTCCCACTACTGGAAATGTCTTCTCCCTTCTTCACCTCTACCTATCCAATCCTAGCACAATTCCGCCTCTCCAGATCCAGTGTATTTACAATCAATACTATGCAATTTAACATTTAATTGTTCTCTAATCCTTTCATGATGCCTACATTAATCACTCCCAGGAATTAAGACATTAATGTTATTGTTAAGATGAAAATTATCTAGTTTACTGTAGGTGCTCAATAAATGCTTGACAAGTTAAATTACAAAGTTGGTATTTTGGAAAAAGATTAGGAAATAGTGCAAATGTGCCTCAACAACTAGGCCATTACCAGTCATTACAAAACACCATTGTCATTACAATTTGGTGGTTTGTAGCCCATGGATTTTAGTGTCAGACAACCTGGATTCAAATCCTAGTTCCACTACTTGCTAGCTGTGTGATCTTAGAGAGTCACTTAACCACTCTGGGCCTTGACTTATTCATCTGTATAATGAGTGTAAGAAGAACTATCAACCTCATAGGGTTATTGAGAGGATTTTGTAAATATGTATAAAGCATTTAGAAGAATGACTATAAGTGTTGGCTTACACTATGTTGGCTGGTAATATTATTTTAAATTGCTTTATCATATTAACTAAACAGGGCCTCCTAGAAATAGGACACAAAGCGTATACAGTATTCTGATGGAAAGAATCACTAAGAACAGGGCAAAACACAGGCAGAAGCATGGGAAGGGCAAGTTCAAGGGAGAAGCCATACAGAGCGGCACTAGAGGTCTGTGAAAAGACATACTATGAATGAAGATTCACAGTGCCTGGAGTACTTCAGCCTGGTCCAAGTTTTACTCTAAGAAAAAGAACTAACGCTGCACTTTTGAAAGCCTCCATTTGGTTTATTAAGTAATTAACTTCCTGATGCACAAAGGACAAAGCTCTGAGGGGCCCTATGAAGCCAATTAAAGCCCAAATGGCTGGATTGCTGCAAAGAATGGGTACACAGGGAAAATCCTTGCCTTTCTCATGCTACCTCCCACCAATCTACTAATTAGACTGGGAAGACAAAGAGCAGATGACGAGGAAGCCAGAAAATGCCTACCTGAAAGATAGCTAGGAGGTCTGGGAACCAAAAGGAAAGAAGGTAAAGCTCAGGTTATTCCTTAGTGAGTGTTAAGTGGGAACCCAGTGTTATAGTTTGGATATTTGTGCCTTCCAGATCTCATTTGAAATGTGATCTCCAATGTTGCCAGTGGGGCCTGCTGGGAAGTGTTTGGGTCATGGGAGAGGATCCCTCAAGAAGGGCTTAGTGCTCTCTCCATGGTAATGAGTTCATGGGAGAGCTGCTTGTTTAAAGGAGACTGGCATCTCCCTTACTTCCTCTCTTACCACGTGGCATGTCGGCTCCCCTTCCCTTCTGTAATGAGTAAAAGCTTCCTGAGGCCTCACCAGAAGCCAAGCAGATATTGGTGCCATGCTTTTACAGCCTGCAGAACTATGAGCCAAAAAAATCTCTTTTCTTTATAAATTACCTAGCCTCAGGTATTCCTTTATAGAAATGCAAAATGGACTAATACAGTTTGCAAGTGCAAAGCAATTTATTCCTTTTCCATATTATTTGAAATTATATTTTATATATATCAAAAACTCCTTGAGTTATGGAACCATTCCTTACTCATTTCCATTTTTCCCACTAGTGTCTAGCACAATGCCTGCAGAAAGTAAGTGTCCAATATGGGTTTTTGGTGTTATTGTTTTCTTTTTGTTTGTTTTTTAGAGATGAGGTCTTGCTAAATTGCCTAGGCTGGTCTGGAACTCCTGGCCTCAAGCAGTCCTCTCACCTTGGCCTCCCAAAGTGCCAGGATTACAGGCATGAACCGCCGTATCTGACCCCAATACAGGTTTGTTGAACTAAAATATGTGTGCATGTCAAAAATGGATAAAGATGGGAAAGAGCCTCTCTGAGTCTCTATTTCCCATTTGAAAAATAGCAGAATACCAACTGACCCTACCTCATTGGATTTTGAGACCTAATCAAGTTAACACTTACACTTAGAAAACATGCCTGACAATAATAAGCACTTAGTACATTTTAAGAATTATTTATATGAGAATTAAATACAATTAAATGAGATGGAATGTATAGAGCAGGGACCACAGCTTATTTCTAATTAGGACTCTGACACATTTTGGTATATCCGGTATGAACTTTAAAGATTCCTAAAGAGCCTATTTTTGTGTGGTCTGGGAAGGCTCCTGGAGGAGAATCATGGTAAGGGAAGGAATAAGGTATATTGAACTTGATGAAGGGATGGAATGGGAGTGTTGAAACAGCTTAAGTCATCAGGAATCCTAACCACTGTGATGTACCTGCCATTTGGCTCTATTTCCTAGCCCAATCCCACATGGCCTATGACAGAATAGGGAGCAATGGAACAGTCAAGCATCTTCAAGAGTGTTAGTGAAAGCTACGAAGGGGAAAAGGGTGCTGAGATAAGTAACTTTGGAGGTGAGTGGGAACTGTAAGAGTAAAGGCAAAAGGAACCGCACAGACGCAGCATACTCTATTAGTTGTTTCCCATGAGGTTTGGGTTAACAATTCTGATACTGCTGTACATGTACAGGATACTAGAATTGAACAATTAAGTAAATGAATAGCAGATGGTAAGAGCCAAGTTTCTTGCTGTTGAAATGAACGGTCACAGATAAGCAAGTGGAGAGGCTAGAACAGAATTGGAAACATCAGTTTAAATACATGTTAATCTTAATACAGATTTGCCAACAAAAAGAACAAAAATTGGAAAAACATGAAAATCAATACACCAAAAAAAGAATATTTGTTTACAGGATGAGATCTGCAACAAGAAGGTAGAACATCACCTTGTTCCACCTCAGCTAAGAAGGTGTACATCAGACTACTCAAAGTTTGTGCCACTCTGCATATGGCTGCAAATGAACATGAAGGCACCGTAAGTATTGATTTGCAGTTTACAAATAAATTTCATTTAGTAGGTGAATCCACAAATACAAAATCCACAAATAGTAAGAATTGGCTACATTAGAGTATAACTCAAAGTTCAAAGTAAATATCCATAAATCTTTACTGATATAAATTATTGAATAAATGGAGGAAACAGACAAATCTCCTATGCAGAAGATTCCAAAAAATTTATGTTTATACTCTATCATCAAGATATTCCCCAATCTTTAAACATGAGTTGTACATAGTGACTTCCTTCCAAAGACTACAATATAGAAAGATATTTTTAAAAGAGTGACTTTACACTGGAGAAATCAGGTTTCAGTTATTACAGTAAAGAAACTTGAAAACTAGAGTCAAGTGATCAAGTTCAATATCAACTTTGATAAGCCATATTGATAGTATGTATTCTTGATATAAAATGATAAGAATGACACTTTGCCTCTGTGGTTTTCCTTCCCCAAACCCAAGTCTAACCATGAGACAAACATTAGACAAATGTCAATTGAGGGAAATTCTACAAAATGTCTGACCTGTAGTCCTCAAAATTGTTAAGGTCATCAAAAGCAACTAAAGTCTTAGAAACTGTCACAACCACAAGGAACCCAAAGAGACATGACAATTAAGTGTAACATGGTATCCTGGATGGGATCCTTGAACAGAAAAAAACACTAGGAAAAACAGGCAATATGAATAATGCATTGACTTTACTTAATAATAATGCATTAATATTGATTATTAATTGTGACAAATGTACCATAATTATGTATTAACAATAGGGGATACTGGGTATGAGGTATGTGGCAATTCCCTGAAGTAAATCTTAACTTTTCTGTAAATCTAAAAAGATTACTACTCAAAGTAAAAGGATTATTCAAAAAAGTTGTAAGGTTATCAGCAATCCTGCTTTCGAATAGTTTCCAATAAAACGTAATTCAAATGAAAAAGATGTATTCTTTTCCTACTTTGAGAAAAATTATCCAGATGTTCTGGGGCCATGAACACACCTGTGCTTTGTTGTCAGCGCTCAGCAGAAAGGCAACAGGGTGAGAAGGAGAAACCAGATTCCAGTAGAGTAACAGCAACACCCAAGAAACAACAGTGCTTCAATGGGAGACAGTAGTTCCAGATGAATTGGGGTTAATGTCCAACAAAGCAGCAACAGCACATGGCAAGCAAATATGTCATGATCACATAGGGGATACCCACGAGAGACTGCCAAGAGTTTGAGAGACGCAGCAGGATACTGGGATCCTGCAAGAAGCAGATGGAGCCAGAGCCAATGATATTGGATTAGATACTATTATTATTAAGACTGTTGAGAGCTAAGGAATCTTGCAGGATATACATGCAATGTCTAGCCCATAAGAGGTCCTTCACAAATTTGGTTGCTTGCAGTGTGCTGAAAATTGATATATCCTAGCTCATAAGACCCAGTAGTTATATCTTGAAAAATTTTGTAAGCTGGTTTTTAAACACAGCCATTATTAAAAATTCAATTAGGTCTACCAACAATGAAAGTATATTACAACCAAAAGTAATACTCAAAATACATCACTTTCTAATTCTTGATTTACATTTTGTCTATCTATGCCCTTGAGGTTATTTATATCTGTAGTATCCGTGTGGTAGAAATACCCTATAATGGTGTGCTTCTGTGTATCTCTTCCAACTCTTCACCTACTGACATCACAATTGTAGCTTGACATCAGCTATGGTAGAGATTATTTACAGTATGAAAATTGGGAAATGCTCAAGATCAAGGCTTGATTTACTGTTTTGCTGATAGTCTAAACTTTAAAAAGTGATGGAGGAAGAATTAATAATGCAGATGAAACTTAAAACTGTTATATCTATAGCCATTACATTTTGACTAACCAATAAAAGGACATGTCCTTCCAATATTCAAAACCTATTATCTGATTCAACAAAGGAGTTGCCCACATCACTGATGAATAAGTGAAGTTCTGACATCCATCTTTGTTGTTTCTCTTTCATTACTCTTAACATAAATGAGAATATCAGCCACATTTATGTAGGGACTACATTCATTCATCAATCACAACCATAGGTTGGCTATGGATAAAAGAACTTGCAAAAATTAACAAAAGCATTCTGTAAGAATAAACTGGTTTGTGAAATTTAAAATAAAGAGTAATGTATACTATTTTTTAATTGTGTACTACCCATTTTTTTATATCAATACAATGAAAAAATGTGCACACACACAAATTTTTTTGTTCTTGAAAGTCAGTTGTTCACCTTTTACCAGCACACCACATGTTCCTTGTCCCTTTGCTCTGAGGAATACTATACAGGATATATATACATATATCAGCAGTCACTAGACTCCTAGTTTATTGCTTAGATTTTTCAAAGTTTCTCCAGGTGAGATTTGTTGGCATCTAGCCTAAGAAACAAAGACAAGAAAGGAGGGCCTGTGTGTAAGGCAGCGGGCAGAGACTCAGAAATGAGCATGTAATACCTAGGAAAACTGGAGGAATTAAGACCAAATCTCATACATGTTAAGCAATTTGGGCCATACTTAGCTCTAGCTGTCTCTCTGTTTCCCACTCCTGTACTATTTGCAAGAAAGTATAACTCTTTTCACTCATCCATGTCTTCCAAGCTAGAGTAAACACATTCAATTTGCAGAAGCTTCCAATGGCAGCAGAAATTGATGCATTAAATTAGGAAGAATCATTGTTTAGCACATGGGAGGACATGAAATAAAAGCTTAAATACAAAAGTGAATAATGAGCTGGGCATGGTGGCTCATGCCTGTAATTCCAGCATGCTGGGAGGCCAAGGAGGGAGGATAGCTTGAGGCCAGGAGTTTGAAACCAGCCTGGGCAACACAGAGAGAATCTGTCTCTACAGGATCACCTAAGGTCAAAAGTTCTACAGCAGCCTGGCCAACATGGTGAAACCCCATCTCCACTAAAAAAAAAAAAACAAAATTTAGCCAGGTGTAGTGGCATGTGCCTGTTATCCCAGCTATTCGGGAGGCTGAGTCAGAAGAATTGCTTGAACCTAGGAGGTGGAGGTTGCAGTGAGTTGGAATTGCGGCATTGCACTCCAGCCTGGGCAACAAGAGTGAAACTTTGTCTCAAAAAAAAAATGCTGGGCATGGTGGCATGTACCTGTAGTCCTAGCTACTCAGGAGGCTGAGACAGGAGGATCACTTGAGACCAAGAGGTCAAGGCTGCAGTGAACTATGATTGCACCACTGCACTAAACATAGGCAACAGACAATCTCCATTTTTTAAAAAGTAAATAAGTAAATAAAATGAGTATAATGGAGTACTTGTTTACATTTTCATACTACTGCTCCCCGTTGGCTTTACCATAGCTGATGGAGACAGGATTGTCTGTTATAAGAGGTGTCTCAGGGGACCTACTATCATCAGAACTGAAGCTTGACTTTCAGACAGGCTCTTGTCAATTCAAAGAGTATTACAAAACCACAAAACCATAGTCTTTCTTGCTGTTCCTTCCCTAATTACTACATTAAGTCTTCAGTTAACATCCTTGATAAGAAAACAGTTGTTTTTTATATGTCATTTAACTTAAAGGTACAATTTCCAAGAACCTGTCGATAAAATTGAGGACTTACTGTACTAAAAATTAGCAGCTAGCATACATCCTTGATAAAACCTTGATTTCATAGTGTACATATTAAGTGTGCAAGAAACACCTTAACCTTTTTTGCCATTTTTGGTTATTGAGAAGAAGCTTTGTAGTTTAATTTGGGTATTTTAGCTATTATTGTATGTGTGTTGTGATGCAAGATGGAAAAAAACAGGATCAGGAACAAAAGTAACAACAACAAAAAAAAGGCCAGGGCTCAAGGCAATAGAATGCTGGAGCTAGCACAAACTGACAAACTGGTTTACAAGAGCCAGTCGTGCACATCTTTTCTGAACACAGCATTCAGTGGCCTCAAGCTAGTAGCTTCAAATTGGCCTTGATGGGAGTATTTACATCACAGAAATAATATCCAAACTATATAAAGAATCCTTACAATTCAATAGCAAAAGAAACCAAATAATCCAACTTAAGAATGGGCAAAGGAGCCGGGCATGGGGGCTCACTCCTGTAATCCCAGCACTTAGGGAGGCCAAGGTGGGCAAATCATTTGAGATCAGGAGTTCCAGACCAGTCTGGCCAACATGGAGAAACTCCTTCTCTACAAAAAATACAAAAATTAGCCAGGCATGGTGGCAGGTGCCTGTAATCCCAGCTAATCGGGAGACTGAGGCAGGAGAATCACTTGAACCCGGGAGGCGGAGGTCGCAGTGAGCCAAGATCATGCCACTGCACTCCAGCCTGGGTGACAGAGCAAGACTCTGTCTGAAAAAAAAAATAGACAAAGGAATTGAACAGACATTTCTATAAAGAAGACATTACAATGACCAGCAGGTATCTGATAAGATGCTGAACATCACCAATCATCAGGGAAACACAAATCAAAACCACAGTGAAACTACATCCAACTGCGTTGGATGGCTATTATCAAAAAGACAAAAAGTAAGTGTCAGCAACGATGAAGAGAAATTGGAACCCTTGTACAATGTTGATGGGAATGTAAACTGGTATAACCACTGTGGAGAACAGTATGGAGGTTCCTCAAAAAAGCTAAAATTGGACTACCAGATGATCCAGCAATTCCACTTCTGGGTATACATTCAAAGGAACTGAAATCAGGATCTCAAATAAATAGCCTGCATTCCCATGTTTATTGTAGCACTACTCACAATAGGCAAGATCTGGAAACAATATAAGTGTATGGATGAGTACAATATAGCATATAAATAAAAAGAAATATTATACAGCCTTAAAAAAGAAGGAAATCTTGCCATTTGAGACAATACAGATGAATCTGAAGAAACTTACACTGAAATAAGTCAGTCATAGAAGGACAAATACTGTATGATTCCATTCATATGAGGTATCCAAAAGGGTCAAACTCATAGAAAAACAGAATAGAATGGTGGTTGTCAGAGGCTGGGAGAAGGGAGAAATGGGAGGTTGATGTTCAATAGGTATAAAGTTTCAGTTATGTGAGATAAATAACTTCTAAAGCTATGCTGTACAATATTGTATTATTTAACTAATTACTGTAATTGTACAATATTGCTATACTTAACAATACTGCATTATGAACCAAAATTTGTAGAACAGGTAGATCTCAAGTAAAATATTTTTACCACAATTAAAAAGAGACTTAGTAGAGATGCCACTGATGGGACTCATGGCCACCAACTTTATTTTTCAATCCAAAGATCTAATTTCGAAGGCTCCATCCATCTCCTGACCCAAATTTTCACTGAAAAACATACCCTCAACAATTTGTTCCCACAATCATGGTTGTCATTTAAACTCTCAAAAACCCTGGAAAATAAGGCAACTGTATTAAAGAGTAATGCTAAGATACTAATGGAAACTCACCAATGTAAGTGCTGGCCAAATCCATAATGGGAAGAGGCACCTGGATTCCACAGAGACTGGTGGCCAACTGGACAGCTCCCAGAAGCACTGAAGTTGTCAAGACCCAGGAGGCCTGCTAATTACTTAAATAGCTTCCTAATTTACCCCTTCATTTAACATTTAAGACCTTGAAAGAATCAGACGAACCAAGCAAAAGTTGACTTTTAAGTGGAAGTATAGATACTACCAGGTAGTTTTGCATCTACCATAATACTTTTCAAAACATGACATTGATTATGGGCTCTTAGTTTTTATATATAAAAACATTTTGGTCTCTGTTATGTTCAAGTGCTCTTATATCCTCATTATCATAAATGGTCATTTATTGAAAACACAGAGAACTTTTCTTTTCTTATGCACTTCCCATATTTTCTTCAGCTTCTCCTAGAACACATTTTATTTCATCATCAAATCATTTATTTTAGGACAATGAGATGACAGAAAAACTTTACATAGGTGAATTCTTCTTGGGCATTAAGTCATGGGTAATGCCAAACTACACTGAATCCTGGACAGAGAGCAACTCATCTTATGCAACTATTATACAAAGTATGCTAAAGCTATGTCAGCCGACAAAACTTGAAAGGCAGAAAATAGGGCATACTCCTTTATGCCTTGAAGGAAAGGAAATAGACTATCAGTAGCTGGACTCATCTATTCTTTGCTGCTATTGTCAGAATAAGCCAAGAGATGCATTAGCTCAGAAAAGAACTGTGCTGCTTAACAAGATGGGGGAAGGGGAGAGGATAAAAGGAAAATGTGAAGTACAATGTAAGTCCCATATCATTGAAATATATAACTTTCTTCCATCAAAAAATGAAAAAAAAGAAACCTGAAAACCTACTTTTAAAAAGACATAAAAAATTCTTTGCAAAGAACATATCTGATAAAGGACAATTACCCAAAATGTACAAAAAACTTTTAAAATTCAACAGTAAGGAAACAACTCAGTTAAAATATGGGTCAAATACCTTAATAGACATTTCACCGAAGAAGATATACAGATATCAAATAAGCATATGAAAACAATGTTTCATGTCATATGTTACCAGGGAAATGCAAATGAGATACCACTACACATCTATTAGAATGTCCAAAATCCAAAACACAACACCAAATGCTGGCAAGGATGTGGAGCAATAGGAACCCTCATTCACTGCTGATGGAAAAGCAAAATGGTACAGCTACTTTGGAAGACAGTCTGGCAGTTTCATACAAAACTAAACATACTCTTACCATAAGATACAGCAAGTGCACTCCTTGGTATTTACCCAGTGAAGTTGAAAACTTACATCATACAAACACCTGAGCATGAGTGTTTACAGCAGCTTTATTTATAATTGCCAAAACTTGGAAGCAGTCAAGATGTCCTTAAGTAGGTGAATGGATAAATAAACTGTGGTATATCTAAACAATTGAATATTATTTAGTGCTAAAAAGAAATGAAATGAGCTATCAAGCAATTAAAAGACAAAGTAAACTTAAATGCACATTACTAAGTAAAAGAAGCCAATCTGAAAAGGCCACATATTATATGGTTTCAATTATATAACATTCTAGAAAAGGCCAAACTATGGATACAGTAAAAAGATCAGTGGTTGCCAGTGAGTGGGGGAAAGGATCAACAGGTGGGGCACAGAGAATTGTTAAGGGAAGTAAAACTACTCTCTATGATACTATAGTGGTGGATGCACACCATTAAGCATCTATCAAAACCCATAAAATATACAATACAAAGAATGAACCCTAAGGTAAATTATGAGTTTTTGGTGAGAATGATGTGTCAGTGTAGGTTCATTCAATTGAACAAATGTACTACTCTGATGGAGGATGTTGGTAATGGGGAGGCTCAACCCATGTGGGGGCAGAGGGTATATGGGATATCTCTGTACCTTTCTCTCACTTTTATTGTAAACTTAAAACTACTGTAAAAAATAAAGTCTATTAAAGTCAGGTAGTGTGATACCTCCAGATTTTTGCTCAGTATTGCTTTGGCTATTCAGGATCTTTTGCAGTTCCATATACATTTTAAGATTGTTTTGCTATTTCTGTGAAGAATGTCATTGGTATTTTGATAGGCATGGCATTGAATATGTAGATCACTTTGGGTAGTATTGTCATTTTTCACAATATTAATTCTTCCAATAGAATATCTTTCCATTTTTTGTATCCTCTTCAATTTCTTTCATCAGTGTTTTATTGTTTACCTTGTAGGGATCTTTCACTTCTTTTGTTAAATTTTCCTAGGTACTTTATATTTTTTGTAGCTATTGTAAATGGTATTGATTTATTGATTTCTTTTTCAAATTGTTCACTGTTGGCATATATAAATACTACTGATTTTTATATGTTGATTTTGTATTCTGCAACTTTACTGAATTTATTTATGAATTTTAACAGTATTTTTATAGAACCTTTAGGGTTTTCTAAATATAAGATCATGTCATCTGTGAACAAACATAATTTGAATCCTTCCTTTCCAATTTGAATGCCCTTCATTTCTTTCTCTTGCCTGATTTCTCTGGCTAGGATTTCCAAGAAAATGACAAAAACATCCTACTTAGGTTGTGGATGTCATGAGTGTGGTTTAAAGCAATGATTGGATAAAAACTGCTACCAGTAAATCATTTCAATTGGCTATACAGCTCCAGGAAAAACAAATCAAAAATAGTAGGTATATACTTTCGCCCCTCCTAGCTGAGAAATTCAAGTTAATGTGTACTAAGATGAAAACAAGAAAAACTAGGCAGAATGAACTGGGGGTGGGGGGGTGGGGGTGGGATTAATTATGCATGGAATGAAGGAAAAAGAGAAAAGTGTGGGGAGAGATGGAGGGAGGGAGGGGTAAAGAAGGAGGAAGGGAATCAGGAAACACTACAAAGCTACAAATCAGGGCTTTTTTCCCCTAGAAAGTCAATTTACCAGCACACCATAGGCTCAAGGATCTTAGTGATCATGAAATGTAACCCCTTGGAGAATACTGAAGAAGGCAAGCGGGGTTGGGACACTGGGAAATGAACCAAAATCCAAAAGGTGTGAATTTGTGCAGGATGCACAGGAAAGAGATGTTGAGAAAACCTTGCCCTCCTACCTTCTCTAGGTTTTAAGACTTGTTCTTTACTCTGGGCCATGCAGAGAGAGAGAGAGAAAAAGAGAGAGAGAGAGAGAGAGAGAGTGTGTGTGTGTGTGTGTGTAGCAGGAGAGTAGTTGTCATAAATCCTCCCACAAGTAGACAGCCACTCACAGAGCTAAACCCACCTAACAGTGAACGTACAGCTTTCTATGCCTTTAGTTCTAGTCCCCAGAGCAACTAAAAGATAACACGGTCACAGGTCCCCACCTGGTAGCCAGGACAGCAAAACCCCAGTACAGCTCAGCGCAATGATCTCTGCTTATAGATTTGATAAAAATAATTCACCCACTGCTCCAAATTGCTACGGTAGACTGGAGTGGCAATTCTTGAGAAATTTAGGGATTAAATGACCAGGTTGGTCCACACCCGCTTCCTAAGCCCTTCTCATTTTCTCTGGGTCAAATTCCTACTCAGCAGGGGCAGACAACACTCAGATAAATACCTTCATTGTTCCTGTTCCTCCTGTTTAGTTGTTATGTTCTAAAACCACTCAGGGCTGGCACAGTGGCTCAAGCCTGAAATCCCAGCACTTTGGGAGGCCAAGGAGGGCAGATCACCTGAGGTAAGGAGTTCTAGACCAGCCTGGCTAACATGGCACAACCTCATCTTTAATAAAAAAAAGTACAAAAAATCAGCTGAATGTGGTAGTGCACGCTTGTGGTCCCAGCTACTCGGGAGGCTGAGGTAGAAGAACTGCTTGAACCCGAAGGTGGAGGTTGCAGTGAGCAGAGATGGTGCCACTGCACTCCAGTCTGGGTGACAGAGCAAGACTCTATCTCAAAAAATAATAATAATAAATAAGTAATAAAACCACTCAGAAAAGAAGTTATTAATGCTCTATCATAATCAGCTAATAGTCACTGCAGTCACTGCATTTACCAATCAGGGTCAGCTCTGCACTCTTACTGCCATCTTCCTTTTCAGGCAGACTTTTCAACCACAGATATTTAGAGTGCCTACTACTTCCAAGTGATAGATAGATGTATTTATCTACAGTGATACAAGGGTAAGTAAGACATGGACCTTCCCCTCAAAGAGTTTAAAACTAAACAAAGAAGACATACATATCATCTTACCATATCATGAGACAAAACAAAATGTAGTGCTGAATAGAAGCAGGGGCACAGTAATGTGCAAGTGTCTAGAATCTGGGAAAATTAAGGCCGGGGGAGTAATAATGAAGAATACTAGCTGATGTTTACTGAACATTTACCATGTGTCACAGTCCACAATAAACATTTCATATAAATCACTTCATTTAATCTTTCCAACCAAATATGATACATAGCATCATTCCCACTTCACAGCTAAAAAGACAGGTAAAAAGAGATTAAATAATTTATCCCAAATCATACAGCTAAATGTTGGAATGGGGATCTGCTATGGTGTGAATACTTTTGATCCCCCAAAATTCATATGTTGAAATCTAATCCCCAAGGTGTTGCTATTAAGAGATGGGGCCTTTGGGAGGTGATAAAGTTGTATGGATGGAGTTCTCATGATTGGGATTAGTGCCTTTATAACAGAGACCCATGGGAGCTTGTATGCCCTTTTCTTACCATGTGAGGACCCAGAAAAAGGCACCATCTAAAAACCGGAAAACAGGCCCTCAGTAGACACCGAATCTGTCAGCGTATTGACCTTGAACTTTTCAACCTCTGGAACTGTGAGAAATAAATGTCTGTTCTTTATAAGTTACCCAGCGTGTGGTATTTTGCTATAGTAACCTGAATGGACTAAGACAGGGTCTATCCCAGAACCAAAGGCAGAGTTCAGGGGAAGCTGAAATGAGGTACCATACTCTTATAAGGACGTAGAGATAATTGTATTAATTTAAGGGCTACTAACAGAATATATTTATTCATTCTTTCAACATGACCCAAGCATTGTTTTATAATAGTGAAGAAAACAGATGAAATTCCCTGCCTTCATTAAAGTTATATTATAATGAAAGGTAAGTCCTTTTAGGGAGAAAACTGCATATATTGGGACAAACACTCTAATAAATGCTTGCAGCAGAAGGTAATAAAGCCCATCTGATGATGACCAACAGCAAGACCCCTGTAGTCTGACAAAGTTTAGTTTATTAACGTGCTAAAGCAAGGGAGACTGCACATCAGAGGAAGCATGGGGCAACTCGTGAAACAAATGAAGTGATAGGGTTATTTGAGATTGGGAAGGAGAGAAGAGGGGAGGTAAAATTTAAATGAAGCAGCATTTTGATAGTCTCAAGATAGAGTAAGGATATGCAGAAAGGCATCAGCCTCAGGTCTTGGCTTAGTAGACCCAGTCTAAGATACTAGAGAGTGAGGCTTTTTGGCTCTATGTTCATTTGTTAATTAGCAAAAAGAATCAGAGTTTCTTTTTATAGGTTCAAAAAAGTCATCCCCCAGCTCTGACGACCTTAATATATTAAGTGGCAACAAGGTCACATAAAAGTAAGGAGGCTGCTCTATCACTGTAGAGGGAAAAGAATTTAGCATTCTCAGGGTAAGCTGAGAGGCAGGAGTGAAGAGGTACCATGAGAAGGGCACAGTCAGAGTGAGATGCATGAAGCCTGGTGGCCAGAGGGAGAAGAAATGTGACTGGGGAAAGTGTACTGAGCTCACAGAAGATAGATTGTGAGTGAGAGCAGAAGTAGAAGTGAGGGAGAGAGAAAGAGAGAGAGAGAGAGTGAACGAGAAAGAGAACGAGAGAGAGACAAAGGCTCTGTTTCACACAAATATAGTGTGGGACAGGGACAGCATGAGTTCCCAGGAAGTATGAGGCTCCTCTCGAAGGTAACAAAACTGTTTGGAATGTGTTTGAACTTCCACAGGCCATGAAGTAATTTCACATCATAGATCACAAGAGCAGGAAAACTTCAAACTAACTTAAAACATATATGATACAGGGCAAATCAAAGAAGTCTCACTTCAACCTACAAAGAATAAATTTGCAGAACAAATTCCGTCAAGAAATAGACACCTGGATTGAAGCTCTATCTCTATTAGTCAACAACTGACAGATTCAGAAACAGGCAAAGAGAAGTCACAATGACCATGGAATAAGTAGTTGAGACAAGCAAGATATTAAAAATGTAAGAAAGCCAAGCTGGTTAAGACAGCACTATTTCCATGTACATGCTTCTTCCTCAAGAATCAGGTGGTTCCATGGGGCCCCTGTGGCCTCACTCTAAAGGTGAAAGCAGGACAGTAAGTTACTTCTGGTTAATGGAAATCAAGTGTCCACTGTTGTGTTATGCTGATAATATGGTGAGTAAGCTAAGACTGTAGGCAGGTGGGACCACCTATGTGCAGTGAGACAAACTTAACTGTCCCAAATAAAATCCTAACATCTTTGCATCTTAAAAATAGACAACTTAATTCAAGGCGGTGGCTGGCAAGATGGCCAAATAGGAACAGCTCTGGACTCTGGTTCCCAGAGAGATCAACACAGAAGGCAGGTAATTTCTGCATTTCCAACTGAGGCACCCAGATCATCGCATTGGGACTGGTTAGGCAATGGGTGCAGCCAACAGAGAGTGAGTGGAAGCACGGTGGGGCATCATCTCACCCAGGAGGTGCAAGGAGTAGGGGAACTCCCACACTTAGCCCAGGAAAGCTGTGATGGACTGTGCCCTGAGGAACGATGCATTCCAGCCCAGATACTTCAGTTTTCCCATGGGCTACAGCACCCACAGACAAGGAGATTCCCTCAGATGCCCACATCACCAGGGCCCTGAGTTTCAAGCACAAAACTGAGTGGCTGTTTGGGCAGACACTGAGCTAGCTGCAGGAGCTTTTTTTTTTCATACCCGAGCAGCACCTGAAACACCAGTGAGACAGAACCATTCACTCCCCTGGAAAGTAAGCTGAAGCCAGGGAGCCAGGTGGTATAGCTCAGCAGATCCCATCCCCACAGAGCCCAGCAAGCTAAGACCCACTGGCTTGAAATTCTCGCTGTCAGCACAACAGTTGAAGTTGACCTGGGATGCCTCACAGTGTACACTGGGAAGTTTGAACTGGGAAGAGCCCACCACAGCTCAGCAAAGCCTCTGTAGCCAGACCACCTTTCTAGATTCTGCTCCTCTGGGTAGTGCATCTCTGAAAGAAAGGTAACAGCCCCAATCAGGGGCTTACAAATACAACTCCCATTTCTCTTGGACAGAGCACGTGGGGGAAGGCATGGCTGTGGGTGCAGCTTCAGCAGACTTAAACATTCCTGCCTGCCAGCTCTGAAGATAGCAGTGGATCTCCCAGCACAGCACTCGAGCTCTGCTAGGAGACAGACTGCCTCCTCAGGTGGGCCTCTGACCCTCATGCCTCCTGACTGGGAGACACCTCCCAGCAGGTGTCAACAGACACCTCATATAGGAGCTCTCTGTCTGGCATCTGGCAGGTGCCCCTCTGGGACGAAGCTTCCAGAGGAAGGAACAGGCCACAGTCTTTGTTGTTCTGCAGCTTCTGCTGGTGATACCCAGGCAAACAAGGTCTGGAGTGGACCTCCAGCAAACTCTAGCAGACCTGCAGCAGAGGAACCTGACTGTTAGAAGGAAAACAAACAAACAGAAAGGAATAGTATCAACATCAACGAAAAGGATGTCCACACAAAACCCCATCTGAAGGTCACCAGCATCAAAGACCAAAGGTAGATAAATCCAGGAAGATGAGGAAAAACCAGTGCAAAAAAGGCTAAAAATTCCAAAAACCAGAATGCCTCTTCTCCTCCAAAGGATCACAACTCCTCATCCCTGGGATGCAAGGCTGGTTCAACATACACGAGTCAATAAACATAATCCATCACATAAACAGAACCAATGACAAAAACCACAAGATTATCTCAATAGATGCAGAAAAGGCCTTTGATAAAATTTAACACCCTTCATGATGAAAATTCTCAATAAACTAGGTATTGATGGAACATATCTCAAAATAAGAGCTATTTATGACAAACCCACAGCCAATATCATACTGAATGGGCAAAAGCTGGAAGCATTCCCTTTGAAAACTGGCACAAGACAAGGATGCCCTCTCTCACCACTCCTATTCAACATAGTATTGGAAGTTCTGGCCAGGGCAGTCAGACAAGAGGAAGAAATAAAGCATACTCATATATGAAGGGAGAACGTCAAATTGTCTCTGTTTGCAGATGACATGATTGTATATTTAGAAAACCTCATCATCTTGGCCCCAAATCTCCTTAAGCTGATAAGCAACTTCAGCAGAGTCTCAGGATACAAAATCAATTTACAAAAATCACAAACATTTCTATACACCAATAATAGACACACAGAGAGCCAAATCATGAGTGAACTTCCATTTGCAATTGCTACAAAGAGAACAAAATACCAAAGAATACAACTTACGAGGGATATGAAGAATATTTTCAAGGAGAACTACAAACTACTACTCAAGGAAATAAGAGAGGACACAAACAAATGGATAAACATTTCATGCTCATGGATAAGAAGAATCAGTATCATGAAAATGGCCATACTGTCCAAAGGAATTTATAGATTCAATGGCATCCCCATCAAGCTACCATTGACTTTCTTCACAGAATTAGAAAAAACTACTTTAAATTTTATATGGAACCAAAAAGAGCCTGTATAGTGAAAACAATCTTAAGCAACAAGAACAAAGCTAGCACCTGACTTGAAACTATACTACAAGGCTATAGTTACCAAAATGGCATTGTACTGGTACCAAAACATATATAGACCAATGGCACAGAACAGAGGCCTCTGAAATAATGTCACACATCAACAACCATCTGATCTTTGACAAACCTAATGAAAACAAGCAATGGGGAAACGATTCCTTATTTAATAAATGGTGCTGGGAAAACTGGCTAGCTATACGCAGAAAAGTGAAACTGGACCCCTTCCTACATCTTATACAAAAATTAACGAAGATAAATTAAAGACTTACATGTAAGACCTAAAAACATAAAAACCCTAGAAGAAAACCTAGGCAATACCATTCAGGACATACACATGGGCAAAGACTTCATGACTAATACACTGAAAGCAATGGCAACAAAAGCCAAAATTGACAAATGGGATCTAATTAAACTGAAGAGTTTCCGCACACAAAAAGAAATTATCATCAGAATTAACGGGCAATCTACAGAATGGGCAAAAATTTTTACAATCTATCCATCTGCAAAGGGCTAATATCCAGAATCTATAAGAAACTTAAATTTACAAGAAACAAACAACCCCATCAAAAAATTGGCAAAGGAGGTGAACAGACACCTCTCAAAAGAAGACATTTATGCAGCCAACAAACATATAAAAACAAACTCATCATCACTGGTCATCAGAGAAATGCAAATCAAAACCACAATGAGATACCATCCCATGCCAGTTAGAATGAGGCTCATTAAAAAGTCAGGAAACAACAGATGCTGGAGAGGATGTGGAGAAATAAGAATGCTTTTACACTGTTGATGGGAGTGTAAATTACTTCAACCATTATGGATGACAGTGTGGTGATTCCTCAAGGATCTAGAACCAGAAATACCATTTTACCCAGTAATCCCATTACTGGGTATATACCCAAAGGATTATAAATCATTCTGCTATAAAGCCACATACACACATGTGTTTATTGCAGCAATATTCACAATAACAAAGACTTGGAACCAATGACTATCAATAATAGACTAGATAAAGAAAATGTGGCACATATACACCATGGAATACTATGCAGCCATAAAAAAGGATGAGTTCATGTTCTTTGCAGGGATATGGATGCAGCTGGAAACCATCCTTGTCAGCAGACTAACACAGGAACAAAAACCAAACACTGCATGTTTTCACTCATAAGTGGGAGTTGAACAATGAGAACACACGGACACAGGGAGGAGAACATCACATACTGGGGCCTGTCAGGGGGTGGGGGGCTAGGGGAAGGATAATATTAGGAGAAATACTTGATGTAAATAATGGTTTGCTGGGTGCAGCAAACCACCAACGTACATGTATACCTATATAACAAACCTGCACATTTTGCACATGTAACCCAAAACTTAAAGTACAGTTTAAAAAAAAGAATATACAACTTAAGCATGATTTGCCGAGACATTAAAAGTCCCCATGTAAATACAGGGTTATGGTCTTGAGCAAGAACTGACAATTAGAAAGGATTCAGACTTCAAGACAATGAGGCAAATATGTCCTTCAGGGATGTTTTATTTATCCCACACAGCGACCTTAAAATGTTCTTAAGCTAACTTTCCCACAGTTAAAAAATGGGAGCCATCATGTTATTTAAAAAAATCAAGTTACCTGCTTCTCTTGAAAAATCAGAAGATCTAACAAGATTTGGCCCATATTCCCATGTCACAAAAAGAGGCTGGAGTGGATGATAAGTGCATTCTGTTTCCCCGGAGTCCCTACCACTCCTGATTGTCTCGTACCCAGCCAGTTTCACTGATTTCTATTACTTGGCAGACTTCTAGATGAGTCTGTAATTCCTGACTAAAGTACCAACGTTCATGGCACTTTGCTGAAAATAAATAAATAAATGTATCCCATTTGTTCACTCATATTCTTAAAAAGTGGTTTAGGGGCTTTTGTCCAGAATATAGTATTACACTTTGGTAAGGCTCTCTTTTTCTAGGCTGTGGGAAGGGTCATGCTCCCCCTCACTTCAGATTTCCTTCTTCATTCACTCTATGGTCAGTGTGATGTCTTCTGTTTGGTTATCAGTGTTTGTTTTTGAAGAAGGACAGTGTGACCTCTCGGGCAGGAGGACCCTTAGAGTGAAGAAAGTCGTTAGCAAATCAATCCTAAAGTGATTTATTTCCAAGCAGTAGATAGCAAGAAGGCAGTGTATATTTATCATTTGGACAAGGCCTTAATAAAGATAAATTTGGAGTTTGAGTTTCTCTAAGGAAGTGGCTTTAACTTCCGACATATGCCAAAATGCACTTCACAACTAATTAGGTGGTATTCACATATGTCTTGCAAGTGGGTATAGTTAGGCACTTGAACAAAAGTGACGCATTTGTCTACATTTAGATATGCCAGTGGTGTGCTGAAAAATCAGGGACTTTGAGACCATGGAGAAATAGCAAGAGTTAAATTCAAGGAGATTCTCAAAGCCAATAATTAATGCATGCTCATTAAAAAATCTATGTCAAGACTGTTTTGCTGCAGCACAGAGGGCAAATAAATGTTGAATGTCAGTCTTACCTACATGTGATTAATAAAATCATGATTGCTGAATTCCATTTTTATTGTTTCATATCTACATTTGTAGGCTCTCTGCAGTCATGCATACATGCACATACAAGTTGCGGTAAAGGACTGGGGCTGACTCAATCATTCAAATTATCTCAGCAACTAGTACTTTGAGCTCTCTGATTTGGAAAATCAGGACCTGGACTAGAATAAGGCAAGCTAAGGGCCTAGGTACAAAACTTAAGAAGGTGCTCACTTCCAGGGCATGCATATGCAAGTTAGTAACTCCTTAAATTTTGCTCCCTAGGGGCCTGGTTTGTCTCACCCTAGTTCTAGCTCTATTAAGAATATGTTTATTATTGAATTGTGATGCTAAAGGTCTCACTGAGGGAATAGGAAAGTCAAAAACGTGAGTACCTACAAAATCAAATGCATACACGTGCAATAATATCTTATCAGAACACACTGTGCAGACAATACCATAAACCCTTACATATAGTCGACAGTGAGGAAAGAGAGGGGTCAGTGTAAATTAATGGCATGTCTGAATATCTATTTCTCAATTCCAAAGCCTAGTAATGGAACTAAGGGCTAACAAGATACTGCTAAGTAAAGAGCCTACAAGTAAAAAATGAAGGATCACACGGTGAAGTTCTGTGGTTTGTGACTGGTGCATTAGTTGATTGTACCAGTGGGGCTAATAGAAACTAAAACTCATTTCTTCAACTAAGCTAAGAATCTCTAAAATCTTAATAATGTGATTAATTTGCTTGTGAAACCTGTTACATACAGAGCCCAAAAGGGAAACCTCGGCCCTCTCTCATTTATGACAAAGTCCAAGTACAAAACAGTTCTAGTTAGGAGTGCCATCATACAGGCAGGTGCGAGGCAGGAGACCGCAGGTCTTCTTACTTTGCTTCATAAGACTTACGATAGATTACAAAGTAGCCTCTGTTTTAAACCCTAACCCACTTCATCTTCTCTTTCTTCTTCCACAACAATCTCCAAGTTCAACACATGACTACACATGTTAGGACTGAGAACAAAAACAGGCTAAAATGGTGCCAAGTTGAGAGGAGTCATTCTCATCCAGCTTTCATTGGTACTCAACTTGAGACCTTCCACATAGGGGAAAGTTTTCAAGTGGGGAAAAAAAGCCCCCTCTTCAACAAAATTGATCGAATTGGCTCATGAAGCTCTGTGGGCACAAAGTCATGCTTGTTAAACAGAGAAGCTCTCTGGAAATGAATTCCAAACATAGGGATTAGCATTTGCTTTGAAACGGTCACAGTGTACAGAGGGGGAAAGTCCTTGATAAAATGTGGTTTCCATTTGCTGAATCCCACTTAGCTGAGCTCTCGGGCTGGTGTTTCCTTAGTTTGACCGGGCCATTTAAGAGTGGAGTTTTCAACAATTTTTTTCAAACAAGTAATTGCACTAAGCATAGTCCAGATGCTAACATAAGTAGTGTTGCCCTTCAAAAGTGTATGATCGACATCCTAAATTAATTGAAGCCATTCATCAATTATTCAAATATTTATTAAGTGTGCAATGCTCTATTCTTAGTGCTGTAGGAAGGCAAGGTGAGACTGACAGATGCCAAAGATATACAGGTTCTGCTATGAGAGTTAACTGGTAAGGAGGTTAAGTTATGCACATGAATAGCTAATATGAAGTAGAAAAAGTTACACCCCACAAGAAAGAAACATACAATGGGCTAGAACACTCAAAGTGCCTTCTTCAGACTAGTGCATAAGTATAACTTCAGAGCTTGTTAGAAATGCAGAATCATGGCCAGGCACGGTGGCTCACGCCTGTAATCCCAGCACTTTGGGAGGCCGAGGTGAGCGGATCACAAGGTCAAGAGATTGAGACCATCCTGGCCAACATGGTGAAACCCTATCTCTACTACAAATACAAAACAAAAATTAGCCGGGCGTGGTGGCACGCGCCTGTAGTCTCAGCTACTCATGAAGCTGAGGTGGAAGAATCACTTGAACTCAGGAGGCGGAGGTTGCAGTGAGCCGAGATTGCACCACCACACTCCAGCCTGGTGACAGAGCAAGACTCCGTCTCAAAAAAAGAAAAGAAATACAGAATCACAATCCCCAATCCTGACTGACTGATTCAGCCTCTGTAGTTTAACAAGATCCACAGGTGATTCTTGTACACATTAGTTTCAGAAGTCCTGAACTAGAATAGATCAGAGGAAGGAGAGCGTGCTTCCAGCTGAGGGCTCAGAAAAGCCAAAGAAGGAAGATGGCATGTGAGCCAAATTTCAATGTGTCATAAATTTGGTTGACCACCAAAATTTTTCCTCTGCTTCTTTCAGACATATGGCTAGACCACATTTCCTAGTCCCCCCTCTCAGTTATGTGCAAATGTGCCTACTTCCAGACCCAGACACTAATAGAGTGTACATGTCTTATTCACACTTTCTTTTTCCACTAGCTGGAACTTGAATGAGGTGGGCCACCCTCCATTATTTGGACTAGGATGACACCCTAGGGGATGGTTGAGCAATAACTTTTTGACCTGACAACTTATAAGGAGCCTACAATCCTGAAAGACCACACGAAGCAGAGTCACTGTGTTCTGAAACACAACAGAGCTGTTACACGAGAGGAAAAAAATGAAGTTCTGAATTTTTAAGGCACTCTACTCTATGGTCTCTTTTTTATAAGGCCCTATGGCTACCCTAACGAATGCAGACATGTAAAATGCCCATACAAAGAGATGGTAAGAAAGGTATTGCTCATTGAGGGAGCAGCATAAGTAGACACATGTATGTGTCAATGCTCATGGAGCATTTGAGGAATCACAATCATTTGACTGAAACATGTGGTATATGAAGTAACAGCAAACAGAATTAGAAAGGTAAGTTGAAAAATTAGATTATGGGTGATGTGGCACTCCAGGCCACTGGTGACAGGGAGCTACTGAAGATCTAACAAGGGAATGACACAACATTTAGGGGGAAATACTCTGGCAATAGTGTGTGTAATGGGTTAAAGTGGGAAGAGAAGACAAGTAGAAAGTCCAGTTAAGCTCTTGTAATAGTCCAGCTAAGAAAGACAATAAGAACCTCAATGAGGGTGATTCTGGTAGAACTATAGTGATAAAAGTGTTCGTATTTTCAATTTAGATACTCCTCCAATAAAATCTAATAGGTAGCTTTGAGCTTTCAGAGGTAGAACCAACAACCGGCTAGCTATTGTAGACTACAATTAGTTACTCCAATTCCGCAGAAATAGTCAACCACCACCGATCTGAATGTAGACTTAGGCAACAAAAGAAAAAATATATATGAATATGAGAAAATTTTTGTGACCAGAAAAGGGTAGTTATTATGTGGCAATGTATCTAAACATATTTCTCTTTATATTTCTAGAAGTTAAACTAAGTGATTTTTTGTGAAATATTATCTTCCCAACGAGCTCCTTTCACTTCCAGGCTAAAGTTTTCTCTTTGACTAATTGTCTACAGTAAACATCTAACATCTGACCTTAGATTCTTTACCTCAGACTCTATTATACTCCTAGAGGCATGGTAATCATTTCAGTACACTCTTCATTAGCGCCAGAGTTAAAGTTGTTTCTTAATATTTTAAATTTAAAAATACTTGTATAATTTTGCTTTTCAGAAAATTTAGATATTTATGTATAGGGTATGCCCTGAAGCATGGCTCAGCCATACTAGAAAATAAATAAGTTTCATGATAAAGCTGGTGACTGGTTAGAATTCCAGGATTATAATGGGGTCCAAATGAAGCACTCCTGAGGGTGTGAGCATACAAATATTGAACTTGAAAATTACAGGCTTCAAGAGTGCAGAGAGTGTACTAAAGAAGTTGATTGAAATCAATTACCCTTCTGAAAATTAGGAGGTGTTCAGAGAACAATTAGGAAGACTCCAATCCATATTCATTAATACAGAGTGGGTCCCCAAATGACAGAGATAGCTGCTGTGATTAACAAAGAGGTTTTTAAAAAAGACAGCCTCATAGAAGAAATAGGCATGGGAAAGGCTTCCAGCACACAATAAATAGTAACATACTTACAGTAGAAAGAAGTTCCAATCTAATTCCTGATGAAATGTATTTATTAGTAACAGAAGTAGAATGATGGACTTCAATTCAAGTGTGCTACCCAACACAGAGAAAATGTAGAAGACTTTTTTTGCTCCTGTCCATGGCCTATTTGACAACTTGATAATTGTCTTGGTCCATTCAAGCTGCTATATAAAATACCATAGACTGAGTGGCTTATAAATAACAGAAATTTATTTTTCACAATTCTAGAGACTGAGGAGTATACAATCAAGGCAGACATTGTATCTGGTTAGAGCCCACTTTCTGGCTTATAGATGGTGCCTCTTATTATGTCCTCACATAGTAGAAGATGCAAGGCAGCTCTCTGGGGCCTCTTTTGTTTAGGCATGAATCTTACTCATGAGGGCTCTGCCTTCATGACCTAAACACCTCCCAAAGACCCCACTTTCTAATACGACTACATTGGAAGTTAGTGTTTCAACATGTGAATTCTGAGTGAGAACACAAACATTCAGACCATAGTAATAATATAATATGTAATAAGTCAGGGCCTAAACATAGGAAAGGAGGAAGGCAGCTGCCTGTCAGGAGATCCCTAGCCAGAAAGCTCTTCCCTGCTGGGCTGCTGTTGTACAAATAGTCTCAGAATTCATCTGAGGCCTTAAGAAGTGAATTCAGGTTCTAATCAAAGGCCTAACACCTATTTGCTGAGGTTTCTTGAGGGAATCATCAACCTTTCTGTAAAACATTGATGACAATACTTTATTCTATAAAATGTTGATGATAATACGTTGTTCTGCCAATCTCTTAAAGTTGTTTTTAATCAAATATGACTGCATTTGTGAAAGTTGATCATTGCTGCAGAATATAATGGATTTTTACTGTTATACTTCCTTGTTCATAGTGACAGCTTACTATGTTCCAGGCACTGTGCTAAGCATTTTATTTTCATTAATGATTTACTCTTCACAACTACTCTATGGAAATGGGATCTATTATCATCCCATTGTACAAGTAAGTAAACTGAGTCTCAGAGAGTTTAACATGCCCATAGTCACACAGCTAGGCAATGGCAAAGCCACAATATGAGGCCAAGAAGTTTGATTTCAGAGCCTATATTCTACACCACTGCACCCTACTGACTCCTGACATTAATATCTGACATGTTAATATCTGCAATTTACAGGTTACACTGTACTTTCATACACTTACTCATTCAATCAATACCCCAATACTGTGAGGTATGAAAATTATCCCCAGTTACATGGAGAGGAAACCAGATTCAGAGGGAATAACTTAACCAAGGCTGAACAGCTAGTGTTAAGTCTTATTCCCAATATGCTAAAGCTGCTTTACCAATTTGTACTGGTTTTCTAAGTAATGGGGAATCAGTAAATGTTCTCTTGGTTAGCTGACATAAGAATTCTATTTTCTGGGGGAGAGATATGTGTATGTGTATACATACATGTGTATAGATTTTTTTTTATTAATAGGAGAAAAGGTATACAAATTTATTTAATGTGTGTACACAAGAACCTTCAGAATGAAGATCCAACTTCCCAATAAGGTACAGAAGCTTGAATACTGTAATTGCCCAACAGGTTCTTTCTGACCAGTGCAGAGGCAAAACCATTTCACCGAGAACATGGTACTGCAGTAAAGAAAAAGTTTAATTAATGCAGGCTAGCCATATGGAAGATGGAGTTATTACTCAAATCAGTCTCTTTGAAGAGTCAGAGATTAGGGTTCTTCAAGGATAGTTTGGTAGGCAAGGAACTAGGGAATGGGTACTGCTGACTGGTCGTGGATGCAATCATAGGGGTGTAGAAAATGGTCTTCATAATCTTTACAGAAATGAATGCACTGAGTCAGCCTCTGGGTTGAGGGGGCTAAGCATAGGACAAGCTGAGTCATGAGTCATAACTCCCAGTGGAGTCAGTCAGGTACCAGAATGCAAAAGTTTGAAACACATCTCAAAAGACCAATCTTAGGCTCTACAATAGTGATGTTATCTATAGGAGCAATTGGGGACATCACAAATCTTGTGATATCTGGCAACATAACCCTTGAGCAGTAAGGGATTATAAAAACTATGCTTACATTTTAACATAACTCAGGCCCCTCCCATAATCCTAATCTTGTGACCTCCCATTAGTCAAAGGCAGTTTAAGCTCCTGAACAAGGAGGTGAATGGTTTTAAGAATGGACTATTATCATCCTTGCTTCAAAATTAAACTATAAACTAAGCTCCTCCCATGGTTTGCTTCGCCTACACCCAGAAATAAGATAGCCAGCCTGTGAGTCTAGAAGCGAGACGGAGTCAGCCATCTTTCACTGTCAATAATCTTTGCAAGGGTAATTTCAATACCATCCCAAGGTTATGGAAAGAATGGGGGTTTGGAACCTGGTGAAACAGGTTATGGGATGGAGGAAAAAAATAATTCTGTTGAGGGGATTACCAGGGAGAATGAATGGATATGGGAACTTGTAAATACTACTCTTTGGAATTTTGGAGATAGACATTATACTTGTAAAAGTGTTTGTTCAAGTGTGGTTACATGTTGATCTTCTTTTCTGCAATAAATAAGCAGATAACAGGAAATGGAAGAAAAAAACAGTTGTTCTCCTTGGTGGGTCTGGATCTTAGGAAGATAGAGAAATATCAGCTTCTTTAGGAGAGGCAGTAGTGGAAGACGGAAGGTCAAAGAGACTTTCAAGCTTCTTCAGCTCAGCATATTTATATATGTATATATATATATATGTTTATATGGATATACATGTTTATATATGTATGTGTTTATATATATGTTTGTGTGTGTGTGTGTATATATATATGTGTATATATATACACACACACATATATACATTAATCTGATGAAGTTCCATGGCATTTAGGAACAGCGTGGCTCCTGAGTTGTAAGAGCACAAGACAACCATAGCTAAAGATTAGGGCCTAGGTCAAGTTCTAGTGACGTGCCCGGATAGGAGCTCTAAGCATCCAAATGCATTTGCTAACTGACAATCCTAGAAACAGGTTGAAGATCTAAGCCATTTTTGATATATTGCAACTCATAAGCCCTTCAATGGTAAATCTATTGACAAGTATGATTCATTAGTATACTAAGCATAGTTTACAAAAGGACTCATCTGTGGAGCTTTTAACTGCAAAGACTAATTTGTTCGAATGCAGAATTCAGTATCAGTCAATGAATGAAGGTCAGGATTAGGTGACTTCTCTTCAGTAGATTTCAAGTCAACCCTGAAACTCAGCCATCCGTACATTTCCCATCACCACCCCTACTTTCTCTCAAAGGCAAATGAAGTACAGATATAAGGCTGAGAAATAAAAGACTCTTGCTTGTGGCATGCTTTCATTCTCTTCCTGGCTCTCTGCTCTCCAGATACCCAGTGACCTCATGCAGCCTCCCATTGCTGTGTACCATCTGGTGTTGCCCTCACTGCAGTAGCTCATGTCTCTCACCTACACTTATCTATTCAAGTAACCCATGTGACCCTTTTCCCTCAGATATCACATGGGATTGCAAGTGACTGTGAGAAATTAATTACTACTAATTTGTTAATGGCTGAAAATAAATTTTGTTATTTAGCCCCACACCTATACCACTCTAGGTAATAGAAGGCAGCAGGCACAGCAAATAAAAGCCGGCCTAAAAATCCACCAGACTGAAAGACAGGATAACAGAATCCTAGTTCAAGGTTTCTACAACTGGGCTTTGGGATTTATTCTCTTTGGGTGTCAGTTTCTAAATCATAATCAGAATTTGTTACCACAAATAGTAATCCATTTTTGGATTACCAGGACTCACCTGCATGCCTCCACAATCTATCCCTGCCTATCCCAAAGTGAAGAGGACTTATTTTGGAATTCTGTAGGTTTTTCTACAAAACAGGACTGACTCTACTTGTGTTTATACATAGCTCACTGCTCTCCAGAAGAGGCCCTCTCCTTTCCTTAATTGAACCTGACTCTATAGTTTGAAGAATGAATGAAAAGAGAATGTTAGAAGCATTCTTAGAGTATTTTAACTTAAGGTTCAATCTTATAGATTTGTAAATGCCAAGATAAGACTTTGGAACTTGATTCTCTAGGACAATAGGGAATCATGGAAGTTTTCTGAGCAAAGGAGTGACAAATAAGGTTGTGCAGTGTCAGTAATACTAAACAGTTAAATTATCACTCTATGTTGAAACAAATCAAAATATTTATTTGCCATATTTTGACATGGTTGTTCAGAGGACCTGCAAACAGAGCAGCCATGCAAAGCTGTCTTCTGTGTGGGAGACTTGTACCTGTAGAGAATCTGCATTGATGAAGCCAGGTTTTCTCTGAGGCCTTCCCTTGTCCAGATCTAGGAATGATTAACTGAAAGTCTGATACCTTTAAAGGTCCGAAAGAAATATTTACCGTCTATTCTTTCTGAGGGCTGCTACCTGTGAGGTTTCATCTACATAACAAGACCATCTTGCTAGCCAGGACTCCTCCCACTCCCATAACTGACTTTGCCACAAGCCAAGCCCTCATTCTTTCTTTAATCTCAAGATAATATAAAACCTTCTGTGCCCCACTGGGGTGTTGGGAGTATCACTCTGTGGTTCTTCCCCATGTGCATGTTAGTAAGTTTGTATGCTGGAGAGCGACATCAGCAAGATGATTCACTAGAGACATCAGGTGCCTGTCCCCACCCCTGCCACAAGAAAGGACCAAGGCAATGAAAAAACAAATAATATTTAACTGGAGTGTCAACAGTGCTAGAGTGCAGATTCACTTATGTTGACTAGAAATCCAGAAGGGCAGCATGTAAGCCCCCAGCCTCTACAGCCGCATCTTCCCCACCTGGATCAGATCTGTTTGGAGTCAGAAGGGACTTCCCATCATGGGGCAAAGCCAAGCAGAAGAACCCCGCCAGCCCCCATTGCCCCACAAATACCTACTGTCCTTACTACAGGAAAATCCCACATATCGTTCACTCTTACCCTCTGTGAACTTGAGACCAGAGCCACTACTGAAGTCTACTGCACCTCTCCAGTACTAGGGCTCCATCTTCATTCCACTAATCCCACACTGGTAGCTGAACACTACAACTCTAGCTGTGCAGAGCTTGGACCTAGGATCAGCTATGACCTTGCTCTGGCGCAACAGGGAAAACAACTCCCACCACAGACACTTCCAGCCAGCGGAGCACTCCAGCATTCCCACCCAGTGCAAACCCACTTGAGCCGGGCAAACTGCTACATTCTCTCCCTCAAGCAGGAGAGGCCCTCAAGCCTCTGAACAGCGACACTCCCAGCAAATGGAGCAGCTACACACCCACTCCCAAGCCCTGAGAAATAGCCCCACCCCTTACAGACAAGCCCTTGGCCTGCACAATAGCCCTGCAGCCCCTAATCAGGGGCTGAGAAAAGCTCCAGGGCTGCCACTGGCAGATATACCCCCATCCAATCAGCAGTGTGCCCATGCCTTGGGACTGGGAAAGAGCCCTGTGGGCCACGCTGGTGGGCAAGCCTCCAGGCCAGTTGAACAGCCTTGTACTTGCATCCCAGGCCTAAGAAACACCCCCACAGCCACCCCTAGCAGACATTTCCCCATGCCAGCTGAGAAGCCATGAGGCTGTGTCCTAGATCTGAGAAATAGCCCTGTGGGCTGACCCTGGCAGACACACCAGTCAGCTGAGCAGCCGTGCAACTGCATCCCAGGCCTGAGAAACAGCACCACGAGCCACCCCAGCAGACACATACCCAGGCCAGGCGAGAAGCCATACCACCACATACCAGGCCTAAGAAACAGCCCCTGTTTCCTGGCAGGCACACCGCCAGGCCAGCTAAGCAACTGTGGGAGCGTGCTCCCAGTCAGAGTGTAACAGCCCTCACAGACCCAACCCCAGCCCCAAGTTGGTTGACTCACCATATCACACAATCTCCCCCAACCTGAGAAATGCCTGGCAAGTCTACACCCGGCAAAGCCACAGCACCACAACCACAAACACTTCTCTGCCTAGGCCCTGAGACACTAAGAATGTCACTAGCATGGATTATGCATGGAATATTCTCCAAGATTGATCATGTGTTAGAACACAAAACAAGTCTCAAAAAAAAATTAAAAATGGAAATCCTATCAAATATCTTATCTGATGACAATAGAATGAAATAAAATCAATAACAAGAGGAACATTTTAAACTATACAAATACATGGATATTAAACAACATGCTCCAGAATGACCAATGGGTGAAGGAAGGAATTAAAAATGAAATTTAAAAATTCCTTGAAACAAATGAAAATAGAAACAAAACATACTAAAATCTATAGGGCCAAGCAAAAGCAGTATTGAGAGGCAAAGTTATAAGATGAATGAGTTTAAAAATGAATACTTGATAGACCCTTACATAAAAAAAGAAAACTAGAAAGATTTCAAATAAAGAACTTAGTGATATATCTCAAGTAATTAGAAAAGGAAGGACAAACCAAACCAACCCCACATTTGTAGAAATAAGGAAATAATAAATCACAGAGCAGAAATAAATGAAATTGATACTAAAGAAAGTTTAAAAGCTCAATGAAACAAAAAGTTGTTTTTTTAAAAAATATAAAATTGACAAACCATTAGCTCAACTAAGTAAAAGTCACAGAAGGCACAAAGAAAATCAGAAATATGGAGATGTCACAATAGATGCCATAGAAATACAAAAGATCGTTAGAAACTATTATAATCAACTATACACCACTAAATTTGAAAACCTAGAGGAAATGGACAAATTTCTGGACACATAGAACTTAACAAAATGGAACAAAGAAGATGTAGGAAATATGAGCAGACCTATAAGAAGTAATAAGATTATATCATTAGTAAAAACCTTCCAACAAAGAAAAGTTCAGGACTAGATGTCTTCACTGCTGAATTCTGCCAAATCTTTAAAGAAAAATTAATGCCAATTCTTCTCAAATGACTCCAAAAAAACTAAAGTGGAGAAAATTCTTCCTAAGTCATTTTGCAAAGCCAGCATAAATCTGATACCAAAACCAGACAAGAGCAAAACATAATAAATAACTTCAGGCCAGTATTCCTGATCATAGATGCAAAAACCCTCAAAAACATACTAGCATACTGAATCTAACAATACATCAGAAAGATAATACAGCATGATAAAGTGGGATTTATCCCAGAAATGCAAGCATGTTTCAGCATACGCAAAACAAAAAAACACGTTACATCGCATCAACAGAATAAAGAACAAAAACCATATGATCATCTCAATAGATGCAGAAAAAGCATTTGATACATTTCAGTATCACTTCATGATAAAAACTCACAATAAATTAGATATAGAAGAAAAAGCACTTCAACACACTAAAGGCCATATATGACAAACCCATAGCTAATATCCTACTCAATGGGGAATAGCTAAAAGCTTTCCCTCTAAGAACTGGAGCAAGACAAGGATGATCACTTGCTCCACTTCTATTCAACATACTACTAAAAGTCCTAGCTAGAGAAATTGGGCAAGAGAAAGAAATAAAGGACATTAAGGCATCCAAATTGGAAAGAAAGAAGTCAAATTGTCCCTGTTTGCGGATGACATGATCTTATACATAGAAAAGCCAAAAGACTCTAAGAAAAATCTCTTAGAACTGATAAATTCAGAAAAGTTGCAGAATACAAAATCAACATAGAGAAATCAGTAGCATTTATATACACAAACAACAAACTAGCTGAAAAAGAAATTGAGAAGGCAAGCCAATTTACCACAGCTACAAAAATGTTTATTGCAGCACTGCTCAAAATAGCCAAGATATAGAATCAACCTAGTTACTGAACAATAGATACAGAAAATGTGGTATATGTACACCATGGAATACTATTCAGCCATAAAAAGAATGAAATCCTGTCATTCACAGCACCATGGATGGAACTGAAGGACATTACGTTAAGTGAAATAAGCCAGGAACAGAAAGTTAATTACCATGTGCTCTCACACATATGTTGAAGCTAAAAAAAAAGGTTGGTCTCACAAAAGTGAGAAGTAAAACAGAGGATACTAGAGTCTGGGAAGGGTGGAGGAGAGAGATTTGTTAAAACACAAAATTATAGCTAGATAGGAGGAATAAGTTTTAGTGTACTATTGCACTGTGGAATTACTGCAGTTAATAATACATAGTTTCAAATAGCTAAAAGGAAGACATTGACTATTACCAAGACAAATAGTAAATGTTTCAGCTCAACTGGCCAAGAAGATGGATATCTAAATATTGTTGCCTCGCTTATGGCATTTACAGTTTCTCTTTTGTCATTTCTTCCCCCAGACCTCAATCCTGGCTTGTATATCCCATCTTCAGCAACTTCTGAACAGATTAGGGGCAACTGTTTGTAGCTTGTTTCCTGATGTTGTGCCTTTCTTTATAGCAAGATAGTGATTACTTCTGGGCCTAAGTAAAAGAGGGATATCAGGGTCCTAGAGCTGCCTCACCTGTTCAGTGAATCCAGACTCATAAAGCATAAGAGCTTTCTTTTAAAGGCTCAGCTGAGCACAACCCCCGCAGGGTAGAGAAACAACCAGAAAAGAAGTGTGTGCACACACACTAGAAAGAGGATGGGGGGAGGGGGCAACATCCAAAACAATTATCTCATTCATCAAAGAAAGAGCAGAGACCTGATGCAGTGATACAGAAATGATTCTATAGCTGTTATGACTTACCTGAGTGGCTGGATGTTATACACTTTCTGGACCCCAGTAGAGTTATGTAAAATTTCCCTCTTGTTGTAAATTCAAAAATCTTTTATGACCTTTTACTATTTGCCAGGCAGGCACTGAGTGACACATGAGACTGTACAGGTGAAGAAAACACAACCCCCTATAACCCTACTTTGGTGCCTATACCCTACCTCATACATGTCTCTATTATTTGACCCACCATTTCTTTCCAAATCAAAGGAGAGCATCCTCATATCTCCAGTGCCTATTACAATGTCTGGACCATTGTAGAAACTCAATACAGGCAGAAAACCAGAAGCATTATGAATAAAGTGATTCTACTTTTTCACTGACTCCAGAGACTGACGTAATTTCCTAATGGATCTTCAATGATCACTAGCTGCAAACACTTTACTTTTTAGTCCTCTGAATCAATGATCTATGATATGTTAACAAAGCATAAAAGCACTAGGGAAGCACCTTCAGATTTAGGGAACCCCTTTGCGCTGTAAATATAACCACCCCAATAATGTAGTTGATCTTTTAGGTGAGTTGGATACGTCTGGGCTTCTTAAGCAGGGGCACCTGCAGCAGCAATTTCTTTCAGCGCCTCTCCCACAAAGCAAGCTCCCTGATTTAAATATAACCCCAGAGGAAAAAATGTTCCCTCCCAGCAATTGTTGAGTGAACCCACAGCTTCTACCTATTGTTAGGCACCAGCTCAAGCAATCAGGCTTTCTTTGTATTAGCTGAAAAACGAGGAAATCGCACATCGACACCTAACTGCCTCACACCTGTGCTCGCAAAAGTGGCAGCAGCACTGAGCATCTTGTGACTAAATACGGAAAATTGTCTACTTCAAGCAAGTGTTTCGGTAAGCCTCTTCCAGCTACACATATGATTTGGAATGCACATATTTGTTCCTTCTTCCTGGTAATCTTTCAACTCTAAGCTCTGCTTGGTACAAGACTTAGATCATGGCTTCATGCTGCAATCCAAGAAATAGATTACAATGGTCAGGCTCAAAATTATTAGCACATAGGACCTCTGTAAGTGCAGAGAGACCTCAAGAGAGAAACTGAAAGTCAACTCACTGCCAGACTCTGATTTTCAAGTAATAATGGCAACAATTTATTTTTTGCTTACTATATGCCAAGCACTGTTTTAAAATCATTATTCTATTTTTCACAGGTAAGGGAACTGTGGCACATATATGCAAAATAACCTGTGCAAGATTGCATAGCTAATAGATGTGAACTCAATTAACTCTATGTGATTTTTCAAATTAATTTATTCATTAACCCACTCCCCTTAACACAATTGAAAATATTTGTTAAACAAATTATTATAATTTATTGATTTTAAATCAAGAGCCTTTTAATTACTATTATTTTTATTTTTTTATCTTCATCATAGCACTTACAGTTGGCTCTGCTCTCTAGGCATGGCCAATGGCCAAGAATCATTCCAAGTCTCTCCTCCGGCTCTTCTCTCAACCCCATGTCTACCTATCAAAATCCTACACACCTTCAAGGTCCATCTCAAATACTCTTGTGCCCAAATTACGGAAGATGGGCTCAGGTCGTACCCTGATAGGATGTGTTCTTAAAGACCCTTGGTCCCTCACTCACCCAAGAATGGGGGAGAGGACCCCACCAGGCACGGTGGGCTTAAGTAAATATTGGACCCCAAAGAGTTTTGCAGAAAGTGATTTATTTAGGCAGAGAGAGAGAAAAAGAAGAAAGAAATAGGGTGAGAGAGCGAGCTCTCACGCTGTGGTGAGAGAGGATCCAGAAATGGGGGAAATGGAGTCCATACAGATCTGGGAGACGGGGACTTTTAACCTGAGTATTATTCCCGCCCTATTCAAGTTTTTTGTCCTATGAAAGGAGTTCCTTTAAACTTCTGCTGGAGTGATCGATCTTTGATTTCTGACATCTGATTTGTTGTTGTGCCCAGAGTTCTCCCACAGCTTTTCGTGGACTTTCTAGACAAAGGAAGCTCACCTGGGCAGTCTATCTTTCCACACGTGCGAAAGTTAAACAAAGACCTCTAGTCTCCCGGATGGGGAGGTATGGCGCTGGGAAGTTCTTGCCTTTGAAACCATGCCCTCTTGTGGACCGGGAAGAGAATACATTCCCTTACTCTTTCTGAAACTTTCCTAGTCATCTAGCTAAATAGAATCTCTTGAACTCCCGACCTCAGGTGATCTGCCCACCTTGGCCTCCAAAGTGCTTGGATTACAGGCGTGAGCCAAAGCCAAAATAGACAAATGGGACCTAATCAAACTCCACAGCTTCTGCACAGCAAAAACAACAGTCATTAGAGTGAATTAGCAACCAACAGAATGGGAAACAATTTTTGCAATCTACCCATCTGACAAAGGGCTAATATCCAGAATCTACAAAGAACTAAAACAGATTTACAAGAAAAAAACAAGCCCATTCAAAAGTGGGTGAAGGATATGAACAGACACTTTACAAAAGAAGACATACATGAGGCCAACAAACGTATGAAAAAATGCTCATTATCACTGGTCATTACAGAAATGCAAATCACAACTACATTGAGATACCATCTCACGCCAGTTAGAATGGCGATCATTAAAAAATCTGGAGACAACAGATGCTGGAGAGGATGTGGAGAAATAGGAACACTTTTACACTGTTGGTGGGAGTGTAAATTAGTTCAACCATTGTGGAAGACAGTGTGACGATTCCTCAAGGACCTAGAAATAGAAATTCCATTTGACCCAGCAATCCCATTACTGGGTATATATCCA
>PVKP010014724.1:0-52147 GCA_004027715.1 Plecturocebus donacophilus
ATTATGTGCCTTGGGGTTGTTCTTCTTGAGGAATATCTTTGTGGTGTTCTCTGTATTTCCTGGACTTGAATATTGGCCTGCCTTGCTAGGTTGGGGAAGTTTTCCTGGATAGTATCCTGAAGAGTATTTTCCAGCTTGGATTCATTCTCTTCATCACATTCAGGTACACCTATCAAACGTAGATTAGGTCTTTTCACAGAGTCCCATATTTCTTGGAGACTTTGTTCATTCCTTTTTACCCTTTTTTCTCTAATCTTGCCTTCTCGTTTTATTTCATTGAGTTGATCTTCGACCTCTGTTATCCTTTCTTCTGCTTGGTCAATTCGGCTGTTGAAACTTGTGCATGCTTCGCGAAGTTCTTGTGTTGTGTTTTTCAGCTCCATCAAATCACTTATATTCCTCTCTAAGTTGTCCATTCTCGTTAGCATTTCGTTAAATCTTCTTTCAAGGTTCTTAGTTTCTTTGCATTGGGTTAGAACATGCTCTTTTAGCTCACAGAAGTTTCTTACTATCCACCTTCTGAAGCCTGATTCTGACAGATCATACACTCATTATCCGTCAGGTCTTGTTCCCTTTCTAATGAGGAGGTGCAATCCTCTGTAGGAGGAGAGGCATTCTGATTTCAGGTGTTCTCAGCCTTTTTGCACTGGTTTCTTCCCATTTTTGTGGATTTATCCTCCTGTCGTCTTTGTAATTGCCGACTTTCAGATTGGGTTTCTGAGTGGACATCTGGTTTGTTGGTGATGAAGCCTTTTCTGTTTCTTAGTTTCCTTCAGTGGATGCCCCTTCCCCACAGAGCTAGGTCTTCCTGGGTTTGGCTGTGCTTGCTGTGAAACTCTCAGTCCTCAGCGCTTTCAACTGCTGTTCTCCTTGTGGGAATGGGACCAGCCGAGCATGACTAAAAGGGCACCCACTCCTGTACACTCCGCACTGAGAAGCGCCGCGCCGGCCAAGAGTCGCACTGGCGACCTGTGTGGCTCCTCTGCTGGGAATCTCCCAGTTTGTGGACAACAAAAATTCGTCTGAAATTGCGGCATCCACTTGCTCTCTGCGCTTTCATTGGGAGCTACAATTCTGAGCTGCTGCCAAACGGCCATCTTGGATCTCTCTCTGCCCAGTGATGAAGTTTTTCTGTTTCTTAGTTTTCCTTCAGTGAACGCCCGTTCCCCACAGAGCTGGACCTTCCCGGGTTCGGCTGTGCTTGCTGCAAAACTCTCAGTCCTCAGCGCTTCCAATTGCTATTCTCCTTGTGGGGATGGGACCAGCCAAGCCCGACTAAAAGGGCAGCCACTTCCGTATACTCCGCACTGAGAAGCACTGCGCCGGGGTGCCGGCAAAACAGCCACGTTGGCCAAAAGAGTTGCCCTGGCGATCAGTGGGGCTCTTCCACCAGGAATCTCCCAGTCTGTGGGCAACAAAAATTTGTCTGAAAGTGTGGCGTCCACTCACTCTCTGCGCTTTCCCTGGGAGCTACAATCCTGAGCTGTTGCTAATTGGCCATCTTGGATCTCTCTCCGTTTTTTATTTTTAGAGAGGCGGTCTGTGTTGCCCAGATGGTCTCAAACTCTTGAGCTCAAGTGATCCTCCTGCCTCTGCCTCTCAAAGTTCTGGGGTTACAGGCATAAGCCATCAAGTCTGGCCTAGAGTATTTAACTTAGGACAACTACGTGATGGTTTTAACCAAAAAGAGAATTGCCCAAAATGTATCACTATCAAAGACTATATAAAGAACAAGCACAGATTATTAGAGAACTACCAAGTAATTCTACAAAAAAAGAAAATGGGCATCTTCTAGGAAAAACCATTTCAGCTCATCCATGCTGCCTGAAAAATCACACAAGTTTTTCCAAACACATAATGAATCATTAGCAAAATCTTGTTTTAATCTTAGGCTTAAAGTTATTTTAGAAAACCCTGGCTGGGCATGATGGCTCACACCTGTAATCCCAGCACTTTGGGAGGCCAAGGTGCATGGATCATGAGGTCAGGAGTTCTAGACCAGCCTAGCCAACATGGTGAAACCCCGTCTCTACTAAAAATACCAAAATTAGCAGGGCATGGTGGCACACGCCTGTAATCCCACCTACTTGGGAGGCTGAGGCAGTAGAATCGCTTGAACCCAGGAGGCAAAGGTTGCAGTCAGCCAAGATCACGCCACTACACTCCAGCCTGGGCGACAGAGTAAGACTCCATCTCTGAAAAAAAAAAAAAAAAGAAAATCCTTCTGTAGATTACAAACTACTGTCAGCAAACACCAAGTTCCAAATAAGACACTTAACAAGTTTTTAAATTTGTTAGCTAATGAACTTTTCAAATCATTCTGGATCTGTCAGATGCAATACAAATAAGGATTAATAGACTTTTAGAATTTTACTCCAAAAAAAGACCCACAAATCTATGATTAACTAATCTTCAACAAAAGTACAAAGACAATTCAACAGAGAAATGATAGTGTTTTCAATAAATGACACTGGAACTAGATGTCCATATGTAAAACAAAAAAAGAGCCTCAATCTATACTTTAAATCATAATAAAAAATTAACTCAAAATGTGCTGCAGACCTAAATGTAAAACTGAAAATGATATATTCTAGAAGAAAAAATATAGAAGAAAATCTTTATGACCACAAGCTAGACAAGTATTTTCTTAGAGACAGCCCAAAAATGTGATATATGGAATAAAAAATTGATAAGCTGGACTGGGAAAAAATATTTACAAAGCTTATTCCTTTTTTAAAAACATCAGAAACTAATGAATGCTAAACAAATCTATACATGATTAAAAACTTGTATCCGGCACCCACCATACCTGGCTTGCCACACCTTTTATGTAGATAGACAGATTTTTATTTTTCCAGTAGTTTTAGGTTCACAGCAAAGTTGAGCTGAAAGTAAAGACACTGCCTCCTGCACATTTGTTATAATGCATTTGTTACAACAAATGAACCAACATTGACATCATTATCAGGCAAAGTCCATAGTTTACATTAAGGTCCACTCTTGGTGTAGTTCTACGCATTTTGAAAAATGTATAGTGACATTTATATATCATTATAGTATCATAGAGGATAATTTCACTGCTCAAAAAATCCCCAATGTCTACCTGTTCATCCGTTCACTTTCTTCCCCTCAAATTCCTGGCAACTACTAATCTTTTTACTGTGTCCGTAATTTTGCCTTTTCTAGGATGTCACATATTTGCAACCATTATGCAGCCTTTTGAGATTGGCTTTTTTCACATATTCCTGAATATGTTTCCAAAATTCCTCCATGTCTTTTTCTGGCTTGATACCTCATTTCTTTTTAGAGATGAGTAATATTCCACTGTCTGGTAATCACAGTTTACTTATCCATTCACCTACTGAAGGACATCTGAATTGCTGCCAAGTTTTGGCAATTATGAATAAAGAATGCTATAAACATCAAGTTTTGGTTTTTGTGTACATGTAAGTTCTTAGCTCCTTTGGTTAAATACTAAGGAGTGTGATTTCTGGATTGAATGTAAAAATAGGTTTAAGTTTGTAAGAAACTGCCAAACTGTCTTGTCTTCTCTTTCTCTTGACAGTGTCTTTTGCAGAGCAGAAGTTTTAAATTTTAATAAAGTCTAACTTACCAACTGTTTCTTTCATGGGTGTGCCTTTGGTTTTCCACTTAAAAAGTCATCAGCAACCCCAGGGATTACCTTGCTTGTTGTGATTACTGTGATTTACTTTTGTGGGAGTTGATGGTGTTTATGTTTTTGTGTTAACGTTAGAAAAACCAATCAGCCTTTTTTATAGGGTAACTTTAATTCAGCCTAAATCTGCAAATTTGTGGGATTTTAGACCAAGAAATGACATGAGTGTCTAGTTCAAATTCTTCATTTTACAAATGAAGGTACAAAGAATGAGAAATATGAGGTCATAGTGAATTATTAATGAAGACAGAACTTAGAATTGCTGATAAGCATTTTAAAGAACTGAGATGAAAGATGTATTGATAATTTTTCTTGTACAATAAATACTTTTGATGATAAGTGTTTCTTATTCTTTTTGACTTCATGTTATGGCTTCTAATTTTTAAAAGGGTAAGTTTTAAAACAGTGAAAAATATAAAGTTTTTATACTTTTCAAGGAATTTATGATCTGGTGGGAAACATGTGCAGAGACATGGACTCAGTGGAAATGGACAAACTTTCAGAGACAGGTTCAGAGGATGCAGCAGTGCCACCAAACAGAGGCAACTGGCGGAGGGGCCTTCAATCAAGCATTAAAATACAGAGAGATGGGGGGGTAGGAAGAGTGGGGTGAGAAGGTGGGTGCATTTTAAGTAGAGATAAAAGTGAAGCAAAAGCTGAGGACGGAGCTTTGTACAATTGCTGCGAAGAGGAAAGTGGCCAATCTGGCATGGGCCTTCTCCAAGTACCATTCAGCTGGGGTTACAATGCTAAAATTCCCTTTCTGTCACCATTGGGTCCACTGTTAGGTTAATGGTGTTTGTCTCATCACAATATAAATATTTTTTATTTTTTTTTTTAGATGGAGTTTCACTCTTGTTGCCCAGGCTGGAATGCAATAGTATGATCTTGGCTCACCGCAACCTCAGTCTCCCAGGTTCAAGCGATTCTCCTGCCACAGACTCCCATGTAGCTGGGATTACAGGCATGCACCACTATACGCAGCTAATTTTTTGTATTTTTAGCAAAGACAGGGTTTCTCCATGTCGGTCAGGCTGGTCTTGAACTCCCGACCTCAGGTGATCCGCCTGCCTCAGCCTCCCAAAGTGCTGGGATTACAGACGTGAGCCACTGTGCCCGGCCGCAAATACTTTTTAAAAGGCACTAAACATTGTTCTCATAAGGACAGGAAGTCATCCCACACTGTTGTCTTCCTCAGTTGACCTCTCTTAGAGCCATTTGCATTCTAAGACTTATCTGACCTCATCAAAGTAAGAGCTATGGTCCCTCACTAAAGGAATTTCAAACAGCTGGACAGAATCCTTTTGGATAAAGGGACAGTCCACTGAAAGTGCTTGGCCTTTAAAAATCTTTATAGATAAGAAATTTGGCTCAGTGACATTTTAAGGTTGTTTGGAGACAGGGTCTCTCTCTGTTACCCAAGCAGGAGTGCAGTGGTGTGATCACGGCTCACTGAAGACTTGAACTCCTGGGCTCAAGCTGTCCTCCCACCTCAGCCTCTTGAGTAGCTGGAATTACAGGTGCACACCACCACATCAGCTAATTTTTGTTGTAGAGATGGGGGTCTCATTATGTTGCCAGTGCTGGATGAGATGTTGAGAAGCAGTCACGCTGACAGCTGTAGTTACCACATTTGCCCGGCAAATCCTAGCCCATACTCCTCTCGCCTCATCGCCCTCCAGCAAGCAGTTATACTTAAGTTCTACAGGATCTGTACTCAGATGATTAAAAGGTACAGCATGTCCTTAAAGCCATAATGGGTGTTGAGGGTGAGAGGAGTGCTGCCAGGCCTCTCCAGCTGTGCAGTGTGTGCCAACCTGGCCAGGCCTCTCCTGGGTTTGGTCTGGAGACCTTGTGCGTGAAGACACTGCTCTGACCTAGGGATAGAAGACGTGGCCTGGTGCTGGGTGTTAGGACACCAGGGTTCCAGTCCCTGCCTTGTCACTCACTTTGTGACCTGAGACAAATACCTCTGTTTTCTCATGAGGTGTTAGGCCCTAATTTATCTATAAAGGCATTACCAGCTATTTTTTTTTTTTTAAAGACAGAGTCTCACTGTGTCCCCCAGGCTGCAGCGCAGTGGTGTGATCTCAGCTCACTGCAACCACCACCTCCTGCGTTCAAGTAATTCTTCTGCCTCAGCTTCCAGAGTAGATGGGACTACAGGTGCGCATCACCATGCCCAGCTAATTTTTGTATTTTTAGTAGAGATGGGGTCTCACCATGTTGGTCAGGACCGTCTCAAACTCCTGACCCCAGGTGATCTACTGCCTCGGCCTCCCAAAGCACTGAGATTACAAGCGTGAGCCACCACGCCTGGCCTTTTGAGACAGAGTTTCATTCTGTCATCCAGGCTAGAGTGCAATGGCCCTATCTCGGCTCACTGCAACCTCTGCCTCCCAGTTTCAAGCAATTCTCCTGCCTCAGCCTTCTGAGTAGCTGGGAGTATAGGTGTACACCACCATGCCTGTCTAATGTTTGTATTTTTAATAGAGGTGGGATTTTGCCATGTTGGCCAAGCTGGTCTGGAACTCCTGACCTCAAGTGATCCACCCACCTTGGCCTCTGCTGGGATTACAGGCGTGAGCCATAGCGCCTGGCATTCATGTTCTCTTTCAAGTGACTGGTTTGGAGAAGGAAGAGAGGAGCTGTATACAAAAGTCCCCCCTTATCCGTGGGGAATATATTCCAAGATCCCCAGTGGAGGCCCGAAATGTAGGTAGTACTGAACCCTATATATATTGTTTTTTCCTATACACACCTACCTATGATATAGTTTAATTTATAAATCAAGCACAGTAAGAAATTAACAATAAAAAAATAGAACAAGTATAATGTACTGTAATAAATGGTGTGTGAATGTGGTCTCTCTCAAAATATCTTATTGTACTGTAGATCTTAGCAACCTCAGCATTTTGTCTTTCCCTAAGTCAAAAATCTTCACCTTTTCACATAAAGGAACTTTATGGTTTCTCATTGGCACATCGGAATTGTCACATCGCTACTGCTGCACTTCAGGGCCTTTGAGAAGCGTCTCACTGTTGCCGAGGCTGGAGTGCAATGAAGTGATGCATGGCTCACAGCTGCTTCAAACTCCTGGGCTCAAGGGATCCTCCCATCTCAGTCTCCCAAGTAGCTGGGACTACAGGCACACCACCGTGCCCAGCTAATTTTTTTTTTAAGAGATAGGGGGGTCTTGCTATGTTGCCCAGGCTGGTCTTGAACTCCTGGCCTCAAGGGATCCTCCTGCCTCAGCCTCCCAGAGTGATTACAGGTATGAGCCACCACACCAGGCCCATTATTAAGTAACATAAGGGTTACTTGAACACAAGCACTGTGATAGCTCAATGGTCAATCTGATAACCAAGATGGCTACTAAGTGACTAACAGGAGGGGAATGGGAACAGAGTGGAGATTGAGAAAGATCAAATTGCCTTTAAAGATTTATTTCCTGGGCAAATAAATGAACAAAATGGCCTCTCTTCTCAAGTGACCTAGTTTTCCAGGCATTGGTTGTTTTTTTTTTTGTTTTTTTCTAGAAAACAACAGCTAATTCTGAGTCTACCCTCCTGAGCCCCTGGTAATGTTCTCTCCATGAGCCTGGCTCCCTGCTCTGGGTAGCACAAACAGCACTGAACACCTCTGCCTCCCTCTGGGTGCTGGCTCTGGGGTCCTAGGCAAGGCTGACCTGAGGCTCAGGGGAAGCCACAACTGTGTCCTCACAATGCTCAGCCACCCGTGCTGTTCATCCCCTGCTCCCACCCAAAATCCTCCACCTCTCTCCTACTGTGTCTCCTTCCATCCTGCTCCTCCTGCTCCCCAGCAAAACCCTCCAGTGTCACCTCCCCCAGCAACTGGCACTTGGCTGAGGGCTGAGCTTCCCCACAGCCCTCTCCAGTGCAGGCTATTCACCTTCTCCTAGTCTTCAAGGTCAGGATCGGCAGCCTCCCCGCTCCCTAGACCATGTGCACAGTTTCCCCTCCACTCATCCCATGCTCAACTTCCGTCTGGTTACTCCCCCGTACGCAGCGGCATTTTCGCCACCACCACTCTGGGTGGCCTTCCCTTGACCTCATCTCCGAAGGCCTTCCCCCCCCCTCCATTTCAGCTGCATATTTCTGAACCTCTTCCTGACCTTGCACACCCTCATCGTAAGTTCCCACCCTTCCAGTCCGGTGACTTCCATCACGCTAGCATGTGTTCTTCAACAGGCCTCAAGCCCACTCACTCCTCCTCGGTCTCCCCGTCTGACAACCCCCTTTGCCCTCAACTCTCCCCCTTCCCAGCTTGAACTGCACCTTCCAGCATCTCAATTACTCTTGTTCAACTCTTCAAAACCATCTTTCATCTTTCTGAACTCCAGTTCTGTAGGGGACCTTCTTCTGGGTAGACCCTACACTAGAGAAATGCAAAGCATACAGCCTAAGAGATTTGGGCCACCAGGTCAGAGATCCCCCACCTCGGCTGGGCCTTCAACACTGCCACAATCCCTACATCCTAACCCATAGCCCTCCAAGGGAAGGGGAGGATGGGCGGAGCGCAGAGCACCCACCTAACCCACCACAATCCTTCTATCCCCTCCGCCTGCTCCAGGGCTTTGAGCCGCTTTTCCTGCTCTTCTCGCGTAGGAGCAACTTCTCACACTGTCCAAACTAAACTAGCTCAAGCCTCTCTCACCTGAAAAACAAACACTCCCTCGAGTGGCTCTCTCTCCAGTGCCTCTCTCCAGCTACGGCCACACGTCTCCTCCCCTTCAAGACCAGCTGTCTACACTTCCTGCTTCCATTTCCCCACTTCCTTACTACCTGGCTCCTGCCCCTACCCCACAACTGTTCCCCACAGGACCACAGCTGGGCACCACTCAGTGCTGACACGGCTGCCCCTCCCTGTGACATCGCCCTCCTGCTAGTCCGCTCCTATCTCAGTCCTCTCCTCCCATTACCGGATCTCTCCCAGGCCCTGTGCTCGCCATCAAAGGCTGATGCCTCACAAGCCTACGTCTCTGGACAGGCTCGCCCAACTGCCTCCTCCAGCCAACGCTGCAGCCCACTCACGGTCCATCTGATCTAAACCGCATTCCTTCCTCGCACTACCTTGCCCTGTGTCCCCTCTTAGCAAATGGCAGCCTCGGCGATCCTGCTCCGAGTCAGACCTGAGCCCAGCGTGGAGCTGAACTTAAGTACTTACTTAACAAGTAAACGAATCCTTGCCCCTCCCTCATGCTCTACAGCCGGTGAGGAGTCCTGTCCATTTTACTGCCTACGTCCCTTGAGTCCTCCCCTCTGCTTCTTCGTTCACCGCGACCGGGAGCCTCCCCAGACCCGCAACCCCGGCTGGGCCGGGAACGTGCGCTGCCGCGCTCGAACCCCGCTCTGTAACCCTCGCTCCGTGACGTCCGCACTACACGGGGGCACCGCGGCCCAAGACAGGCGCTGGTCTCTAATACACGAACGGAACGAGCAAACGGAAGCACGAGAAAAAGGAGCACCGCCAGCAGCGCCCGGAGCCCAGAATACCACGCGGCAGGGACGGAGATCCCGAGCCCACTCACGTATCCGTGAATTCGGGATCTGCACAGGATAGCCGAGCGCCGAACGACGTGACTAAGCCCCGCCCACGCGGCGCTCCCAGCCGCCAATGGAAAAGGCTTTCGAGACGCCTTCTCCACGCGCCATAGTCATACGAACCAATGGGCGCGCCCTGCGGGGAGTGCCGCCCCCTGTCCACGAACCTCCTCTTCTCGCCAGCCAATGGGAGCGGCCTGCGTGGCCTTCGAGGGGGTGGGCCGGGGGGGGGTCTTAGCGCGGGAGTCAAGGAAGGCGCACGGTGGTGGAACCTCTTCTCACAACGGCGGGTCCAGGCCCAACCAACAAAAGATGGGGGTTCCGGCAACCAGGCGCTGCGTGGAGTGGCTGTTGGGCCTCTATTTCCTCACCCACATCCCCATCACCCTGTTCATGGACCTGCAGGCGGTGCTGCCGCACGAGCTCTACCCGGTCGAGGTGAGGAGCGCCTGTCTTATCCCGGCCCGCCGAGGCTCTCCCGCGTCCACAGGGCCTTCACCCCCTCCGCGCTGGCACACTCTGGGTTCCAGTTCTGCCGCCTCCCTCGAGTCCTGCCTATGCTGCCCCGGCTCCTTACCCAACTTCAGCTCGCTGTCTTCCTCGGGCTTTGTCTCTATCCCAGACCCTTCTCCCAAGCCGCAGAGGCGAACGCTTTGTTCCCTTTAAAGTCACTTACTCCCTGGGTTTAAGTTTCCCGCGGTTCCACCTCTGGACAGTTGTCAGTGTCTCAGGGAAGTAGCCTGGATGAACTGGTGTCTAAAGTCACATGTTAGATTTGTTTGAAAGTTCCATTTTTTTGGAAGGGCTTTAAAATCCCAGTCTGATCCAAAAAAAAAAAAAAAAAAATCCGAGTAGAAATAGACCCGTCTGAAGGTTTAGCACCTACCTTGCTTGGTGCAGCTGGGGCGTTCACAGATCGTCACTGCTTCAAGATTAGGTTCCAGCAACTTCCAAAGCTCAGGAGTAAGTTGGCAGCTTTTCTAATTGGCCCTTCAATATTGAGTTCGAGTAACAGTGATCACCTGAGTAGAAATAAAGGTGAAAATCCGATTTCCTGGTTGGAGAGCATTCTTTACCCCAAACTCTGCTTTAATGCTTTGTTTTTACTTCAAAACCAGTTTTAGTTTCTTGGTTTGTTGGTTTTTTTTTCTCTCATCTGGACCCTGGGACCTTCTTCCATGGAATTTCTGTCCTCAATTCTGTTTCTCCAACTTATCTGTAGAACTGCAGACAGGACTGACTTGTCTACCTGAAGATTTCATTTTTCTTCTGTTTCTCCTTAAATGCTTTTTCTCTGCCAAGGAGGGATTCTTTACCTGAGGGTCATGAACTCCCAAAAATGGGTGCAAAATGTGCGTGCCTTTTGTTTCCTGGAAGGAGAATATAGCTTCCATCGACTTTTCAAGGGGCCTAACTCTCTCAAAAAGGTTAAAAGCCACAGCTCAAGAATGTTCCACCGCTCCCATAAGTCCCTGTTTTTTGTTTGCTTCTAGAACCAAATACAACTGGAAGACTTCTGGCCTCCTTTTCCATGGGAAAAGTGTAGGTAGTGTGTGGCAAGGTGCAGTCTGGGGACTTGGTTCTTCCAAGAACTGGTTGGTAGGCAGGTCAGGGCTCTGTGCCCTCGACTGGTGGAGGGAGTTGAGTTAAATCATAAGCTCAAACATATACAGGGAGAGTTAGTTTCCTATTATTGCTGTAGTTGCCACAAATGTAGTGACTTAACAGAGATTTATTTGTTATACAGTTCTGGAGGCCAGACGTTCACAATGAAATCTTACACTGCTAAAATCAAGGTGTCAGCAGGGCTCATTCCTTCTGAGAGCTCCAGGGGAGGATCTCGCCCTTGCCTCCTCCGTTTTCTGGTGGCTGCCGATGTTCCCTGAGTTGTAGTCACATCACTTCAGTCTCTGCTTCGGGTCATTACATTTCCACCCTTTCTGTAGTCAGAGCTCCCTCTGCTTCACTTTTATAAGGACTCTTGTCATACATTCAGCACCCACCAGATAACCCAGAAAATCTCCCCATCTCAAAATCTTTAATTACATCTGCAAAGTCCCTTTTGCCAAATAAAGTAACAGTCACAGGTTCCAGGGATTAGGATGTGGTTATCTTTGGTGGCCATTATTCAACCTACTACAGGGCCAGATAGTACAGACTCTTCCCAAAGACCAAAGAGGTCATGACAGCTCTGCAGTAACCATTAGTTGCCCTGAAGAAAGGAAAATCTACTACAGTGTTGCCCTGTCTGTGGTTTTTGAAACCTGTGTGGCCAGCAATACTCGGGCAGGCTGCCTGTTTATCTGGTGTTACGGGACCTGTTTGTTTTGAGGTGGAGTCTCACTCTGTCACCCAGGCTGGAGTGCAGTGGCTTGATCTCAGCTCACTGCAGCCTCCACCTCTCGGGTTCCTCAGCCTCTCAAGTAGCTGGGATTACAGGTGTGAGCCACCACGCCCAGCTAGTTTTTGTATTTTTAGTAGAGATGGGGTTTCACCATGTTGGCCAGGCTGGTCTCAAAGTCCTGACCTTGTGATCCACTCGCCTTGCCTTCCTTAGGTGCTGGGATTACAGGCGTGAGCCACCACACCCGGCTGGGACCTTTTAATACTTGGTAATTAGCCTGCTACTCCAGGTAACCATTCCAGACTTCATAGCTGTTGGTTTCTTTATCCTTCCTGGATGTACCATTCCCACAAGCCCATCTTGCTCACCCATAACAAAGTACGTTGAAAAGGTGCCCCGCATCATATCATAAAGATCCCCAATTAAACATTAAAATACTTACATTTGATAAAATTTTCTCAGTCTTTTTCTTAGAAACAGTGTTCTTTGTCACCCAGGCTTGGGAGTGCTGTGGTGCAGTCATGGCTTACCACAGCCTTGAATTCCTGAGCACAAGAGATCCTCCCACCTGTGTCCTGAGTAGATAGGACTGTAGGTGCACACCACCACACCTGGCTAATTTTGTCTTTTTTGTAGACATGGTGTCTTACTATGTTACCCAGGCTGGTCTTCTTGTCTCAAGCCATCCTCCTGTTTCGGCCTCCCAAAGTGCTGAGCTTACAGGCATGAGCCATCATGTCCAGTGTCAGCTTTATTTTTTTAATGCCGACTTACTGCAAAAGGCCCAAGGGCCAGTGCAGGCGGTATCTGGCCAGAACGTGCGTGTGTGCGTGCGTGTGTGTGTGTGTGATGTTAGAAGACATTAGCACAGGAGCATCCTGGTTGTGTGTGTGTATGTGTGTGTGATGATATTTGAAGGCATTAGCATGGGGGCATCCTGGCATGGAAGGTCTATGCCTCCATTCTTGTTGCTTTGGTGTTCCTAGGAAATGCTAATTTTGTTGCTTCTGTATGGGGCAAATGATAATAAAAGCCCTGAGTTATTCTTAGTTTCTCTTTGAAAAATGCCAAAATGTAACATCTGTCGTTTTCCTCCCTAAACTGAAGGAATTTTTCCCTAGAGCTAAAAAACTGGTAGGAGATCCCCTAGTGGTTGGGCTGAAATTTGCAAATTAAATTTTTTTTCTTGGATTGAACCAAATGACTGCTTGGAAAAACTTATTTTATTTTTTTAATTTACTTTTTTTTTTTTTTTTTTGAGATAGTCTCTCTCTGTTACCCAGGCTGGAGTGCAGTGGTGCAATCTCCGCTTACTGCAACCTCCACTTCTCGGGTTCCAGCAATTCTCTTGCCTCAGCCTCCCGAATAGCTGGGATTACAGGCACATGCCACCATACCCGGCTAATTTTTGTATTTTTTTTTTAGAGACGACGTTTCACCATGTTGGCCAGGCTGGTCTTAAACTCCTGACCTCAAGCAGTCTGCCCGCCTCAACCTCCCAAAGTGCTGGGATTACACTTGTGAGCCACCGTGCATGGCCTGGAAAAACTCATTATGAAACAGTAAGAATTTAGTTTGGATAAGAACATTGGAAAGAGAAGATGGGGAGCATTTTGTAGTATCATTTGCAGCTGGATGACATTGCTTCTGGTAAAAATAAGGAAAAACAGCATTTGGCTCTGAAATCAGTCTGTGTTCCCATTCTAAATTACAGAAATACAAGATTGGTGAGTAGCAACCCCTGGTTTAGAGGTACATGTGTGCAGGCCAGGTGAATCTTTTAATGGATAACAAGGGTGAGTTGAGTCAAATGTGAGTCAGGTGTAAATGGAGACAATTTCATTACCTTTAGTGGAGAGGCCATAACTAATAATTTTTAATAACCAGTTGTGAGCTGTGATTTTAATGGGATTAAAGTTGAATATCTCCAAATATGTATTAATTACATTCAATTAAGCGATCATTATGTGCTAGCCATTATTTTAAAGACTACATGTATTAAGTCTCTATCTTACCAATAGTGAAGTAGGCACTGGCTCTATTTTGTAGATGGGGACACAGGTGTAGGGAGATTAAAGGCGTTGCCTAAAGCCAGGCACTCTGCCCCAGGTCCCACACGCCTCACCAGGCTGCCAGGTGCCTGGGCTTTCTACTCTTTTACTCACAATCAGTGCCGGCCTCATTCTGGCGTCAGGTGGCTGGTATATGACTGTGGGCAGATGGTTGGGTCCTAATTGATTAGCATATCTGGCTGATTGTTTTTTAAATTTTGCTGATCTTATCTTGTAGGCCTTAGAACCTAAAGTGCTGTACAAGTCTGCCTCAATTTACAAAATAGGTGGATCAGAGAGGCTGTATACAAATTGAATAGCAAGTGAAGTTCAAATGGCCAGAATGCCCTTTTCTTTAAAAAAAAAAAAAATGAGAGTCTTGCTCTGTCACCCAGGCTGGAGTACAGTGGCGCAATCTTGGCTCCCTGTAACCTCCATCTCCTGGGTTCAAGCGGTTCTCCTGTCTCAGCCTCCCGAGTAGCTGGGATTACAGGCGTGAGCCACCACTCCCGGCTAATTTTTGTATTTTTAGTAGAGACGTGGTTTTGCCATTTTGGCCAGGCTGGTCTGGAACTCCTGACCTGGGGTAATCTGCCTGCCTTGACCTCCCAAAGTGTTGGAATTATAGGCATCACGACTGGGCCTGGCCCAGAATGCCTCTTAAATTTTGCAGTTAGGCTGGGTACAGTGGCTCACACCTGTAATCCCAGCACTTTGGGAGGCTGAAGCAAGAAGATCGCTTGAACCCGGGAGTTTGAAACCATCCTGGGCAATGTGGCAAAACCCTGTCTCTACAACAAATTAGCTGGGCTTAATAGTGCATACCTGTAGTCCCAGCTACTGGGGAAGCTGAGGTGGGAGAATCATTGGAGCCGGGGATGTTGAGGCCGCAGTGAACCACACTCCACCAGCCTGGGCAACAGAGACTATCTCAAAAAAAATAATAATAATTTTACAGTCTTTTAAAGCAGGTAGTTTCCTCCAGTATTTAAAAATCTAAAAAGCCAAAAAAGATGTTTAAAAAAATCTAGTACAAGTTGCTCACTTTATAGATGAGGAAATAGAGCCCTGGAAGAGAACAGTGACTTAGGCTTTGTGTTTCCTGTCACATTCAATCTTACTCAAACTATCCGGAAAAGTGCTTAGAAGGAAGCAAAGGTGTTGCTGTAAATTTAAATTAAGTACAAATTGGAGATCCTAAACAAAACAAAACAAAACAAAAAATTGGAGATCCTTGGGTCGATAAATTGGTTATCTAGCCAGATCCTTTCACAACAATGAGCCTTTATCTTTTGATTAAAAATTAACAGGAAAAATATCCTTGGATTTTTCCATTGCAAGATAAATTCTTACCCTGGAGTTGCCTCTTAACCATAGTATCAAGACTTATTTGTCTCTGAAGACCTATGTGTCAGGACAAGGCCATGTCTAGGAGGTTAAATGTGACAGATGTTAAGTAGTCCACATAAAGCCAAGAGCACTAGGTTTTGGGCTCCTATAAAAACCCAAAATGGGCAGCCTTAAACTCTGCATCTTTTCTCTGTCTGTGGCCAGGTCAGCATGGATCCTCCTTTTTATATGACAGGGTAATTACAAGGATGGGGCCCAAGCTAGAACTAAGATGCTAAAGCCCTGCATAGCCAAGAAGCTTCTAGGTAGTTTATGGTTTGGGGCAGAGTTTGTTCTTCCACTAAAATCCTACTGTCTCCTAAAACAAACCAAAAATTAGAATTAGGGGAGCTAAGAATGATAATAGGGTTTTTTTTTTGGCTGGGCGCGGTGGTTCACACCTGTAATCCCAGCACTTTGGGAGGCCAAGGTGGGGGGATCACAAGGTCAGGAGTTTGAGATCAGCCTGGCCAATATGGTTAAACCCTGTCTCTACTAAAAACACAAAAATTAGCTGGACGTGGTAGCATGCACTTATAATCCCAGCTACTCAGGAGGCTGGGCAGGAGAGTTGCTTGAACCTGGGAGGTGGAGGTTGTGGTGAGCTGAGATCGCGCCACTGTACTCTAGGCTGGCCAACAGAGCGACTGTCTCAAAAAAAAAAAAAAAAAGAATAAGGAACTTATTTGCCATATTGGAGTTAAAGTGTCCAAAATTACATCTCCACAGAGGTTAGATTTACTTCCCCTTTCATTCCCACTCCCACCCCCAAAAAAGAAGAGAGAAATTAAATTCATTTCTGCATTTGAGGGAATCTGGCCTTTGGAGTTTAGTGTGTAGTTGCCATTGTAAAAGGGAAAGTGTCAGGATGGTTTTCATGTTTGTCTTTTTTAAAAAAAAAAAAAAAAATGATATTGATGATATTGTTGGCAGAAATGTCACATTTGTGCATTCAGCAAACATCCTGAGTGCCTACTAAGTGCCAGGTATTTATTATTGCTCCTGACAGTGGCCAAGACACCTGGATATGTGTTACCTTGAAATTATGAACAAATGCTGGGTAGGACAAAGAAGGGGCTGAAGAGTTGCGAAAACTTCACAGAGAAGGGAACATTTGAGTTAGGGATAGTAAGTTTTTATTGAATGACCATCTAGGCTGTGTCACAAAAGCCAGCTGGACATGCCATCTGCTGCCGGGGTGGGAGCAGGGCTGATTAATGACGGGCTCCTCCTATGTATTTTCAGATGATTTGGACCCAAGCCTGTTGAGGCCAGGTGGCTGTAATTCATCATGATTGTTTTCTTTTTCAGTTTAGAAACCTGCTGAAGTGGTATGCTAAGGAGTTCAAAGACCCGCTGCTACAGGAGCCCCCAGCGTGGTTTAAGTCCTTTCTGTTCAGTGAGCTTGTGTTTCAACTGCCTTTCTTTCCCATTGCAACATATGCCTTTCTCAAAGGTTGGTAAATGGTGGGAAAATGTGATTTTTACTCAGAAATCAGGTCCCAGAAATCTTTTGGGAAAGTATCTCCAAAGGGGAGGGGATGGCCCCCATAGTTTGTGGGAGGATGCCACAGGATCTGGGGAAATAGCCAGGGTAGCTCTTGTAAAGGGACGGTAGTATGGCTGTGGCTCAGGCTCATGTCTGGTCAGCGGGGCTGCATGGCTGCCACTTGTCTGGGAATCTCTTGCATACACATGAAACCCGAGGCCACTTAAATAAGATTGTTCCCTTTTGTTTTGTTCCCCAGCAGAACTAATTTCTCTTTTTGTTGGCTTATTTCTCTGCATTGAATAGTATCACACTGACTTACAAGCTGTAGCATCAGGCTAATCCCTAACGTGCTTCTCATTTTAAAATTATTCTTAGTGTTCTCATTATCGATACTTTTTAAAGAAGGTGACCATACACGTGTACTTGATAATGAAGCTAGAACAGCTGAAAATGCTCATTTCCCACTGGCATCCTCTGGGGTCACTAAATCTGCCTCCAGATCCTCTCACCTATATAATTACTGAACAAACAGATGCCGGGGGGCAGGGATTTCCCTCCCCTTGCATTTTATACCATACGGGTTTTACAGGTAACGGCACTTTTATTGCCCTAGTTTTTCTGAGTTATGTTCTGACCCCATTCTTGGTTCTTTGGCGAGCCGTCAGTGAGCTGTCACGTAAGTCTGCATGTTGGGCAGTGTGGCACATCCAGTTTTCCAGTTACAAGTTCCCACTTGGAGAAGGGAGTAGAAGAGAGCAGGCAGAGACAGTGGGAAGGTCATGAATGCCTTGGAGTCATGAACAGAACTAATCATTTTTCTTTCCCTTGACTACCTCAGGAAGCTGCAAGTGGATTCGAACCCCTGCAATCATCTACTCAGTTCACACCATGACAACTTTAATTCCAATACTCTCCACATTTCTGTTTGAGGATTTCTCCAAAGCCAGTGCTTTTAAAGGACAAGGACCTGAGACTTTGCATGAACGGTTAACCCTTGTATCTGTCTACGCCCCCTACTTACTCATCCCATTTGTTCTTTTAATTTTCATGCTCCAGAGTCCCTACTACAAGTATGAGGAGAAAAGAAAAAAAAAATGACAGAAACAACCACTGGCCCAGGGTAGAGATGCCTACAGGGCGGTTGCTTGTTGGATACAAGGAACACTGCTCAGAACCCACGTCTTCAGCAGCATTTGAAACCCTGGCAGCAACACACAAGAGCAAGATGGTATCAGGAACCATGTCAAACCCTGTTTCTTTGTTTTTCTTTTTTTTTTTTTTTAAAGACAGTCTCACTCTGTTGCCCAGGCTGGAGTGAGGGGCAGCGGCATGATCTCAGCTCACTGCAACCTCTGCCTCCTGGGCTCAAGTGATCTTTCTTAGCCTCCCAAGTAGCTGGAACTATGGGTGTGTACCACAATGCATGGCTTTTTTTTTTTTTTTCTGTGGAGACGGGGTTTTGCCATGTTGCCCAGGTTGGTCTTGAATACCTAGGCTCAAGTGATCCGCCCACCTCAGTCTCCCTAAGTGCTAGGATTACAGATGTGACCACCTCAGTCCCCTTAAGTGCTGGAATTATAAATGTGAGCCACTGGGCCCAGCCCAAACTTTCACCTTCTGAGGGCACTGGGATGAACAGACTGATTGGCTTAGAGTGGGGAAAGGGGTATGGGCTGGGTTACAGGGATGTGGTACTAAATACCTGACTATATGCCTAAGTTCCACTGCAAGATTATTAAAGCAGGACCAGACCAGAAACTGCTAAAGAACATGGCCTGCTTGACATTTTCATGAGTCACCTGACCCACAGGATATATGCTGCTTATGACTAAACCCTCCACTCCCGATTCCCTAGAGTATATCACCTATCAGCAACATGAACAGTGCAACGTTTGGGGCCATTTTAAAATGTGAAATTTTGCCTCTGTAATATTAATGCAAAACTATGTCATGTTTTCTTGTCCCCACCTCTAACCCAAGGAAAAAACAGAAAATACTATGCAAAGGAAGTTTATTTTTCTTAAGGTTTAGCCCTGCAATGACTTTGTCAGAAATGGGTTAGATTGGAAAATGTTTTTGTTTCTGTTGTAAACAGATCATCCTAGGAGAAGGTTTTTTTGTTTTGTTTTGTTTTTGAGACAGAGTCTTGCTCTGGGCGTCTGTGCCATAATCTTGGCTCACTGCAACCTCTGCTTCCTAGGTTCAGGTGATTCTCCTGCCTCAGCCTCCTGAGTAGCTGGGGACTACAGGCGCACGCCACCACGCCCAGCTAATTTTTATATTTTTAGTAGAGATGGGGTTTCATCATGTTGGCTAGGATGGTCTCAATTTCTTGACTTCATGATCCACCCACCTCGGCCTCCCAAAGTGTTGAGATTACAGGCATGAGCCACTGCGCTCAGACGTCTTTAAGTTACTTTATTTCTAAATCTTAGTCTTCCACATTTCTAGAGGCCACCTGACACAAGTCCCTTTATCTGAAGTCTAGCATCTCAAGCCTGATCTAGAAGTATGCTCCCTAGTGGATAACTTCATCCTTTTAATACAGTTCAGTCATTCCCATCTTGTTCTCAGAAGGGAAGGTGGCCGCAGCCAGGCATAACATAGCCACTGTGTGCATATAGGGTCTCTTCACGTTGGTGCTTGGCATTCCATCAGCTTTCTCTAAGTCTGTGCTCAAGTCCAACCTTAAAATGATGTTAGACAGCAGGTCCCAGTCAGTTCCCTCGATTTTCACCCGCTTTGCTCACAAGCCATGTTGGTCTGATTAGTGGTATTGTCTTGACTCACATGTCTGATCCAAATAAATGTAGCTGCTGACCACTGCCTGGTTTATTTTGTGGACTAGGGGATAGGGAATCCAGGGTTCTCTCACAATGGGTTAAACATATTTCAAGGGCAACAGGAAAAAAAGTACATCAAGCCATTTGAAAACAAAAATTTATTGCTTCTCCTTCCAAAGCTTTGTAAATTTACAAAAAAAGGACCAAAGTTTACAAACTGCTTAGTTCCAACTAAGAGCATAAGAGGTGAGCACGTGCACTGCAGGGCCACCTGCAGCACTGTGCGCTGATGTTTAGAAACAGGCTCCCCCAGACTCGGGGGGCTGCCTTCCTTACACGCCCCCTCTTGTGACATAGGTCACTGGTCAAGCCGCTGGAATGGTACAGAGGTTTTTTGGTTTTGAAGGGCTTTTTTTGTTTTGCCTTCCTGCTATAAAAGTGAAATTTTCAGTTCACTTCTGAAAAATAAATTGGTCAATAAATTCATTTTGTTCTGCTTCTACTTTACACAAAGCTTCATATTCAACCCGATACCTGAAAAACAAAATTGTTAGAGGCCCTGAAAAAAGGATGAAGTAAACCACAGACTTAATTCTAGAGAGGTAGAGGTTTAAATGATTTCAAGAAATGGTGTGAGTTCAGAATGAAGAAAGGCAAAGCCCTACCCAGAGCCACCCATGAGAAATCTCCAGCCCTAGGAAAGTCTTTCAGAGAGCCAGCCAACTTCGTGGACCCTTTCATGCTCAAACTACTAGAGGTGGTTTGATATTAACAAGTTTTCTATTTCCTTCCCATCAAATGTAATTTTATTTTTAAAAATCTTCAAATCAGGATGACAAGTGAGATGCTATTCCTGGGAAAACGATGAATAAGGACAAGAAGTGATCATTCCAGAAGGAAGAGTAGAAATTCAGCTGTGTAAAGAACTTGCTTTATAGCATGACTTCTTACCTTTCTAGCTGCATTTTCTTTTCTGCTATTAGTGCTTGAAGTTGCTGCTGCTGAGCTTCTCTCTGCTTTGCTATAGATTTGAGCAAGTTCGAAGCACCGATGGCCTACAGTGTTGCCAGAGAAGGCCATGGCTTCATTAAAACCCGTCTACAGCATGAAGTCCTCAGAGTGGGGAGGGGTCATCTGGGAGCTATGTCAGTCTCCAGAGAGGAAAAGAAAGCAGAGCCCCAAAGCTTTTGGGTTAAGTCAGGATTAACCTACTGATCACAAAGTGCCTCAAGAACTTGACAGTAGCTTTGAGGCAGGTCTAGGAGTATTCCTAGAGCCAGGCACAATGGCACATTTGATGGTGCCATTCAGCCTTGTGCCTTTCACCAATCATACTGTAAGCCTTCATCTCTTCATTTATAAAATGAGGATAAAACCATCTACATCAGTGCTGATATGAAGATTAAAGGAGGCCAGGTGTGGTGGTTCATGCCTGTCATCCCAGCACTTTGGGAGGCCAAGGTGGGCAGATCACTTGAGGTCAGGAGCAAGACCAGCCTGGCCAACATGGTGAAACTCCATCTCTACTAAAAATACAAAAAAATTAGCTGGGTGTGGTGGCAGGCACCTGTAGTCCCAGCTACTTGGGAGGCTGAGGTGGGAGAATTACTTGAACCCAAGAGGCGGAGGTTGCAGTAAGCCGAGATTATGCTACTACACTCCAGCCTAGTGAGTGAGACACTGTCTTAAAAAAGGAAATCATAAGTTCAGTAGGTTAAATGGACTAGAAGGTATGAAAAGCTTAATAACCCACCCACCCCTCTAACAAATCAAGAGGGAAGAAGGATGAGAGGCTAGTGAACTAGGGTCCCAGGCCAAGATGTAGGCAGAAGACATGCTGATCTTACCTTCATCTTTTCATTTTCTGCTTCTTTTGCAAGTTGATCAACATGCTCAATTAAACCACCAACTATTTTCTGAAACTGGCCAATTTCTTTTAGGAAAAGAACAAAAAATAAAATATTTCTTAAGTATCATTACTCTCCCTTGGCAGAGTGCTGAGGCAGTGAGAGGGCAGAGCTGACTGCCCCTTCTGATTTCTGTCAAAATACTTCGGAGTTGAGCCAGGTGTGGTGGTGAGCACCTGTAGTCCCAGCTACTCAGGAGGCTGAGGTGGGAGGATCACTTGAACCCACGAGTTTGAGGATGTACACTTTGATCATGCCTGTGAACTGCCACTGCGTTCCAGCCTGGGCAACATAGTGAGACCCTGTCACTTAAACACGTTGGTGCCTTTTGGCCTGTCTCCCACCCTTGGTCTGAACCTAGAGAAGGGTGGCCAGCTGGACCAGGGCATACCCGGACCTTGCATCCCCACTAAGCCAGCTGCTGTGACCTCAGGCTTTGAAAGCTCTATGCCCTTGTTGGGCTCATCCTCCAGACAGACCCCAACCCTGCTTCCCCGGGAGTGACAGGAAGCGCTGTTGTTCACAAAAGGGCAGCCTCAGGACACAAGCACCGCCTCTGGACTAGCTACAGGCATGACACCAGATTTCAATTAACGGTGGGGATGGGGCTTCCCACTTGTAACTCACAGCATTTAAGTGCCTAATCTCCCATTCATTTTTTCCAATGTCCTGCATGTGACAAACACAATTTACTGAGGGAAAACAGCCTAGAAAGGTGTGTACAGGACATAGCAATCACAGAAGGTTAGTGACAGAACCCGAGCTACCTTTCACAGTCACGCTCTCTCCACAACCTAGGAAGCCCAGAGAGTTCAGCAATCCCTTGCTCTAGCTAGATCTGGCTCTGTACTGGCATCGGGCTTGCTCGGCTGCTGGGATAAGAGGCTTCCTGAATATTTCTAGCCAAAAGATGACATCAGTCTGTTGAGCTGCTTCTAGAAACGTCACTGATCACTTTCACTCCAAATAACAGAGAACCTGCCGCTGAGAAGACTCTGAAGAAATCAAATCATAAGTACATAATTCTGTTTTCCACCCCAAGCCATGGTTGTGTTCCCATGAAATTTAAGGTTTCTAAGAGCAAGAAATGAAAGATGGCATATCTAAAAGCACCCTCCCCTCCCCATCCCAGTGTTTGGTTTGACTGGTGCTCTGCTGGGGACCACATGAGAGCATAAGAGGCAAGTAGAGAAGGGTGGCACGTGGGAACTCGAGAGACAGTAGGCTCAACCTCCAGGGAGCCAGCCAGCAGCTCCATCGTGGCAGGGCCAAGGGCTGCAGCCAGGGATGAGCATGGCGTACAGCTGGAATGGCAGCTCAAAGCCGAGTGGCACGGTATCTCCCCAAATGATACTCACTGTCCACAAAGTCTTTGCACTCTTCCTTCAGCTCTATGGTCTGCTGGGTAACCTCTGGGTCCAACACCCGCAGCTTGTTCAGTTCATCAAAGTGCAGCCCTGCTTCACCCAGGATGTCCTTGGCCATAGCTGCAAAGAAACCGGCCCAATCCCTAATCACTCCCTAGACACCCAAGGAAATTCCTGCTGCCAAGCCAGCCCCACTCCTACCGTTGGACACCAGTGCCAAAAACCCAGATGTTCCAAAGGCTCCCTGTTCCCTCTGCCACCACCTTGCTGAGCCTCACCTGTTTCCCATCCAGGTTCCCTAGAGGAGTTCTGCTCTGAAGGAGTGACAGTGGCAGTCAGGAGGAGGTGTGTCATAGGAGCAAGGGTCAGGAAAGAATAAAGTCCACTTGCTTGTCACAGGCATCGTTCATTCCACACACATTTCTTGAGTGCCTACTACATGCCAACACTACTAGATGCTGCGGGTACAAAGATGAATGCAACGCAGTCCCCGCCCTGGAATAACACATAGTTTAGCTGGGGGAAGACAGACATGGAAACTGAAAAGTCATACTGTGTTAAATGCTCGTTTAGAAACATCAGTAAGGGGCTGGAGGACAGAGCCGTTCATGAAGGAGTGATAGCTGAACTAAGTTGTGAGCCGTAAGTGTACTGACTTTATATATCACCAGTTATGTACCCAAAAGCACAAGAGAAGGCTTCTCAAATACATACACTGGAACAACACAAAAAGCAAGTAAAAGAAGAAATCTGCATGAATTAAAAATTATGGCTAAAAAATACAAAGTCAGGAGTAAGAATATTACTCAAAACGTATGCTACAGGATATTGTACACTCGCCTGAATTGGGAATCAAAGTTGGGTCATTCTCTTTCTAGCAGAAAACACAAAAAGGAATGAAGTATCAGCAAGAACATATCAAGTCAGGAGGCCAGGGATAGGTATTCCAAACAGAAAACAGCATGGACAAAGGCCTGAAGTCACTGAAAAGACCGATCCTGCCTAAGAATGAAAGGAGAAAGGATGGAGCTGGAAAGGTGGGCTGGAGCCAGAGCAGCAAGACCCTGTTTGCCAAGCTAGGGAGTTTGGATTTTTGTCTGTAGGCAACAGAGAACTAACAAAGATATCTTCTCCCTTTCCAAGCCACCTTGCATTTCTGATCCAAAGGATGCCTCCATTCTGGAAAGGAAATACTGAAAACTCACCCTCATTCTGGCTCAAAAAATTCCACACATAAACAAAATTAAAAATAGCATATGACCTGTTTAAAAGGCAAGGCAATGCTAGTTACGTCTAGCAATTGGCTGCTATGCCAATTCTAAAACCCAGGTGCTCCAAAGGCTACCATCACCTGGACCTGCACCAGCCCCTTCCCTCTGCCCACAGTGTCCCCAGCCTCACCTGTTTCCCTTCTTGCTTCCTTAGAGAAGTCCTGTTCTGACTGGGGTGATTCTGGGGGTGGCTGTCCAGGTGTCACAGGAGGAGCAATGGTTGGAAAAGAATTCTCACTGTTTCCAGAACTTCTGGTTTTCAAGAGGACCAGAAATCCGATGTCTCAATGTTGTATGTATATCAAAAATTTAAAGTAAGGGGGAAAACCCACCAACAGTTTGTGGGCCAACTAAAACATATCTATGGGCGGTCTGTATACAACTCTGGTCTTTGGCCTCAAGGGAATCCACTGATGTAAGTGAGCTAGCATCTTCCTTTCGAAGCATTTTAATCATCCATAGCTTCCTTATAACAGGGCTTTAAAAAAAGATCTGGCTGGCTGGGCTTGGTGTCTCACGCCTGTAATCCTAGCACTTTGGGAGGTCGAGGCAGGCAGATCATGAGGTCAGGAGTTCAAGATCAGCCTGACCAACATGGTGAAACCCTGTCTCTACTAAAAAAACAAAAATTAGCTGGGTGTGGTGGCACTCACCTCTACTCCCAGCTACTAAGGAGGCTGAGGCAGGAGAATCACTTGAGCCCAGGAGGTGGAGGTTGCAGTGAGCCGAGATCACACCACTGCACTCCAGCCTGGATGACAGAGCAAGACTCGGTCTCAAAAAAAAAAAAAAAAAAAAAAAATTCTGGCCAGTGAGGTACTCATGCCTATAATCCCAGCACTTTGAGAGGCTGAGGTGGGAGTATCATTTGGGCATAGGAATTTGAAACCAGCCTGGGCAATGTGGCAAAATACTATCTCTACAAAAAATTTTTTAAATAGCTGGGCCTGGTGGCATGTGCCTGTAGTCCTAGCTACTTGGGAGGCTGAGCTGGGAGGATTACTTGAGCCCAGGAGGTGGAGGCTGCAGTGAGCTGTGTTCACACAACTGCACTCCAGCCTGGGCAACAGAGTGAGAGAGACCCTGTCTCAAAAAAAAAAAAAAAAAATCTTTTGCAGCTACGAGGTCATTAATCTGACCAGCTGCTCCAGAAAGATTCAAGTAACATGAAAGAGCAAACATCTGCTTCAACTTCCACTCCCTTCCCTGAGAGCATGCACTTATTCAGAAACGCCCACTGAGTCTGTGCCGTGGGGATATGTGAAGTGCAGCAGGAGGACACAGTTCATGGGGGCGGTGTTGGAGGGGAATGCCAACAGAGGCCTTCTGAAAAAATTACGTAACTGAGACCTAAAGACTCTTCAAAAGTTTGTCAAGTGAAAGGGGAAGCAAGGCAGTGCAGGCAGAAGGAAACACATATGTGAAGATCCTGAGGCAAGAGGAAATTTGATGCATTCTAAGAACTGAAACTGAGCAAGAGAATGGAACAGGATGAGGCCACATAGGGAGGTAAGAGCCTTCCGTGTAAGGCTTTGAAAGAGGCAGTAATGGGCAGCCAGCGGGTTCTCAGCAGACCAACACTATCAGATTTAGAAAGATGGCTTTTGTTCAGCCTGGAGAACGGATTGAAGGGAACGAGAGGGCAAGGCCCTACCTACCTTATTCATCACTGTAACCCTAGCACCTAGCATGTGCCCACACATAACTGACACTCAATAAATGTTTGTGGAATGAATGACCGTGGAAACAGATAGGAGACTATTACAGTAACCAAGGCTGGCAGCTGAAGACAAGTGTTCCGAGTTGAGATGTTTTGTAAGTCGAGTTGATAGGGCTCAGGGACTGATTGAATGCGGGGGTTTGAGAATAAAAGAAAAACGAGTCAGGCCTGTCTCCCATGAATCTGGCTTGGCCCCTATCTGATGGAGGGGCTAGCTTAGAGAGATAGGTAAGATGGAAGAGGGGGTGCAAGGAAAGAGTTCGCAGATTCTCCACCAACTCCCACCACACGCGTGTCTGAGCATCTGAGCAACACCTGGCCCAAGAGCCAGGACTAAGCTCCCTGAGCATATGCGGTGGCACACTCTGCGCCCTGGCTCTCCCAGATGCGTGTGCGGCCCTGCGAGCCGACTCTTTACTCTGTAAACTCCCCGAACTTATCCGAGCCACAGTTTCCTCATAAGATCGTCGCAAGCATCAGCGCATCAAACTGCAGGCCTAAGCTGGGAGGGAAGGCACCCCCTCCCCCCGAGAGTAGGGCGGAATTCCCACGTCTCTTTCCGCTCGCGACTACCTTTCTTCAGGACGCAGGCCTGTCAGGCTCCTCCCGCCCCTGATCCGCCCGCGTCCCCCTACCCGAGGTCAGCCTACCTGCCGGCCCCGCGGCAGCAGCGCACTGTAGCCCAGGCTGATGTAGACGGCAACTTCTCCCAGGTCGGCGGTAGCCGGTACCCAGCCAGCCTGTCAGGGCCGCTGCCACGGCTACAGAACCTGTTTACCCACGACGTCACTACCTTCCTGACCCCGGAAGCACTTACAGCCCCCCCCCCCATGCCACGGAGCCTGTTGGGAAACAGAGGCCCGAGGGGAGGCCGGGCCTACAAGACCCAGAAGCCTTAGCGCCGACACGGCCGCCGGAAGTGGCTTTGCCCCTTCTCTCACCGCGAAGACTCTCGGGGAATTCCGCGTCCACCCTTCCCGGATAGAGCGCTAGGCATGCCGGGCCTTGTAGTCTTAGGCTCCACAGCCGGCGGGGCTGGGCCGCACTCCGGGCGGAGTCAGCGAGCGCAGGATGTGAGCTCACAGCCCGGGACTGCTGGTGGGCAGGCGGCCGCAGGCTAGGGGCGGCTCGGAGTCCACTGGACCCCAGCTGAGAGGAGAGGCGCCCCCAGGGACGGTGAGAGCCGGGCCCGCAGATGCCCTCGGGGAAGGGATGGACGGCTCCTGCTGGAGCAAAGCGATCCTGGCCGGGTCCTGGGGAAAAGGTGTGGGGCTGCGTAGGGGAGATGGAGAGCTCCGTTCTCTCACGGAGGGTGGGCGTGAGAACCGGTGTGGGTTTCCCGGTAGTGAGAAGTGGCCCGAGCTAGGGAAGAGCCCACACCGACCACATTTCCCAGGACATTTTGGGTGACGCTTAACCTTTACACTTAGGGTTTCAGCTAGATCCGCCCACTCTAACCCTCAGCTTTTCCCACGCCGTCCTCCGTGTCTGGCGGATTTCTGGATCCTTCTTCCTTTTAGACCCCACCTCTTTCCACCGCCGCGGCTGTTTGCCCTTTGTTCTACTTGGGTTTCCATTAGCTTAGCTGAGTGAGCCACGGATCCGCCCCTAGCCCCAGTCATCCCCAATATCCACTCACAGAGTGCGGAAGGAAGAGCCCTGTGGCTATCAGTGGAAACTTCATTCTCACTGGAATTACCTTCTGGGGCGTCACCGGCCACAGGATTCCTGGAACCCATTGGTCTGGGCGGAATCTGATTGACGTCATCCAGGGGCTCAAAGCAATTGCTCTGTAGGAAAGGAATAGATTAGCTCTGAATCCGTCGACCTCTCTCGGCAGGCCTATCCTTTGAGTTTCTTTGCTTTGGCAGAACAAGTAAGTGTGTTTTCTTTGATCCTGGGAAAACTGGGGCTAGACGCAAAATACACAGGGAACTTGCTAATACCTGTTCGGGAGGTGGATTTATTCCTTTGAGGTGGGAGGAAAAAGGAAAGGTGATCTCATACCATTCTAGTGTTTCTTAGTCATTGGCAGCCTCCTGGTGAGGGCTCACCTCCCATACCCAATCCCTGTGGCAAATGAAAGGGTCTCCCAGCAAGCCGCCAGAGGAATTCACTGCTTCACACAGCACCCACTCTGGCTGTCCACTTCCTTGAACATTCTTCCCAGGGACTTACCTAAATCTTTTCAGGAACAATTTCAATCTAACAAAATGACATACGTTAAATACTTAAAATGTGCATGGCACTGTGCTAAGCACGGTTAGGGGACACAGCAGTAAACTTGGGAAACCAATGTCCTGCTTCTGGGTTGCACTTAAAAGAGATGAGCGACTCTAAACTCCCACATGTGATGAGCAGTCAGTGAAATCATTCCACTTTTTTTCTGTCTCCATTATCACCAGTGTGGTCCGGGCCGCCATCATCTCTTCTTGCCTAGACTACTGCTTCCTCTATCTTCCCACTTTCTCTCTTGCACCTTTACAATTCATTCTCTACCCAGCAGCGAGTCATCTTTTCAAAACACACTACAAGCAAGTCAGATCATATCACTCCCTTGCTTGCAGCCCTCTGATTGATTCATATACTATATTGCAATTAGTATAAAATCCAAACTTTGATATCATCTAGTCTTCCCTGACTTCATACCAAACCAACTTTTCCCTACTCTCTGTGCATCAGCCGTTATGAGCTTATTTCTGATCCTAAAACTTGTTCTTTTTGTTGTTGTTGAGATGAGATTTCCTTATGTCACCCAGGCTGACCTGCCCAGGCTCAAGCAATCATTCCACTTCAGCCTCCTCAGCAGCTGGGACCACAGGCATGAACCACCATGTTTGGCTAATTTTCTTATTTGTAGAGACAAAGTCTCACTATGTTGCCCAGACTGGTTTTAAACTCCTGGGCTCAAGCAGTCCACCTGCTTTGGCCTCCCAAAGTGCTGGAATTACAGGCATGAGCCACCACGCCTGGCCCCTAAAACTTGTTTCTGACAGGAACTTTGTTCTTACTCTTCTGTCTGTCTAGAATGCTCTCTTCAAACCTCAGCTGAAATGTCACCTTCCCAAAGATGCTTTTCCTGTTCCTCTATCTGAATTAATGCCTCTCCCTAATCACTCTCTTATCACTATTTTATTATCTTTATTGCATTCATCACCTTCTGGAATTATCTATTTATTTAGGTCCTTATTTATAGTCTCTTTCCTTCCACTAAAATGTAAGTTCCATATGGACATGACTCTCTCTATATTTGTTCTCTCTTGAGTACCCAGTGCCTGGCATGTAGGAGTACAATAAATGCTAACTCTCTTTTTAAAAATTCCTGTTAATATTATGATGCCTCGGCCGGGCGTGATGGCTCACGCCTGTAATCCAAGCACTTTGGAAGCCAAGGTGGGTGGATCACCTGAGGTCAGGAGTTCAAGACCAGCCTGACCAACATGGTGAAACCCCGTCTTAAAAAAAAAAAAAAAATTATGATGCCTCTTTGAACTGTTTGAAGGCAAAGACAATATCGTTTCACCGTTCCCTACTGCTTAACATAGCAGGTACTCAATAATTTAATTGCTGAATGAGTGAAATGGGCTAATATATATTAAATGCCAAGAATGGTACCTGACGCATAGTAAGTAAGCATGCAGTGAATTTTAGATAGGTTGTTTCTTCAGCGAATGAATTTTAGTGATGCTTTAGAAAGCCAAAAACATAATATCAAATCTAAATCACGAGGAGTGCCCGGTTTTGCTTTCTTTTCTCCTCCCTCCTATGAACTCCTGTGAGTGTTTTAATTTCCAAATCACTTTATTATTTTAATTTTAATTTTTGTTTTTTAGAGATGGGGTCTTGCTATGTTGCCCAGGCTGGTCTTGACTCCTGGGCTCAAGCGATCTCCCACCTCAGCCTACTGAGTAGCAGGGAGTACAGGCATGTGGCAGCACACAGCGCACCTCATTGTTTTTAGATTTATCGCCTGATTTTTTCTAGTCCTTTCTTCTGCCATTCTTATTGGGAGGTAGGAGAGTAGGGCTGAGCTCCGTCTCAGGAAAAAGAGACAAAAATAGCCATCTATATTCTATCCTGAAAAATGGTGACAGTTTCAGGAACTTGGGACAAGGCTGGTGCCAAGAAAAGGTCAGAAATCCCCAGCTGAAGCCCAGGTGACCCGCGCCAAGAACGCTGGCCAGCGCCCTCCACCCTGGCTCACTCCATTCTCTCCTGAAGCTGCTTTTACTTTCCTTCCTGAAGCCAGACTCCCAGTGGTGCTCAAAATAAACACTGGCGCAAACTGCTCCTGAGGCTGGAATCTTTAGAAAGGAAGTGCATCCTGTCCCTCTGGCTCCTGGGAAACTCCTAGGCTGGCCGGATTCCCAGTAGGCTTGGCTGAAAGTCTGGGATCCTGGGAACCTTGACAAGAAGGTCACTAGGATCGGCCTGGTAGATCCCTAGGGTGACCTGTTCCTCTGGCCCTCTCTGACTGGTTCCCTGGCTTTCCTTGTCTTCCTTGCTGCCCTGAGTGGAGCTGAGTCCCAGGGAGGCTGGTGAGGTGACCAGGGCAGGGATCTGGGAGACTGCTCCCAGTTCCTGGTATACTAAAATTGGCAGGGAGACCAGATGCGGTGACTCACGGTTATAATCCCAGCACTTTGGGACACTGACGTGGGAGATCGCTTGTGCGCAGGAGTTCCAGACCAGCCTGGGCAACATGGTAAAACTCTGTCTCTACCAAAAAAAAAAAAAAAAAAAAAAAATTAGCTGGGCCTGGTGGCGGGCACCTGTGGTCCCAACTACTCAGGAGGCTGAGGTGGGAGGATCACCTGAGCCCGGGAGGCAGAGGCTGCAGTGATCCGAGATGGCACCACTGCACTCCAGCCTGGGTGACAGAGTGAGACCCTGTCTCTAAGAAAAAAAAAAAAGAAAACAAAATGGTAGGGACTCAGCCTCTGCCAGGGAGTGGTGCTTGGGCTTGTCAAGGAAAGAATGATACGGTCGTGTGTCTGCTTTGGTCCGCTCCTGGTCTGAGGGCTCTCTCAGCTGACTTGTGTCCTCTCTCCCATCTCCATGTACAGCACTGAGAGTATGAGGCTGTGGCCTCCACTGGCCACTCACTTGTGACCCTTTCCACCACGGCGGAGCCTTCCAAACCTACCTCCTGCCGTGTGGTGATCTACCTGCAGCGGGAGATGTCGGGGGACACCTGCCTGTGCCCGGCCTCGGGGGCCAAGCCTAAGCTCAGCGGCTTCAAGGGAGGAGGGCTGGGCAACAAGTACGTCCAGCTCAACGTGGGCGGCTCCCTGTACTACACCACTGTGCGGGCCCTGACCCGCCACGACACCATGCTCAAGGCCATGTTCAGCGGGCGCATGGAGGTGCTGACCGACAAAGAAGGTGAGGGTCAGGGCTTGCTGCGCAGGGTCGGGAGGGCAGGAGGGGTTCCCGGGGAAATGACCAGATCTAGAATTCAGGGTCACTTTTCCCTTTCACCTTGCGGAGGGTGCAGTCCCTAGCAGAGCTTCAGAATTCTGTGAAGTTGTGCATGGAGTGCTATATGTTTATGCATTTTTCGGGAACAAAAGCCATCCTTTTAAAATATTCAAATAGGACAAGATTCTCATAGGGGCCATCACCTTAAGACTGGGTAGCAGGCAGAAGCCAGTAGTGGCTGGTGGCTTCTGTGTTGGGCCGGCCCTGGCGCCCTGAGCCTAGGCCCCAGTGGCATCCACAGCCTGGAGGGCTGAGTCTCCCCTGGGGTGTGCCAGTTCTGGGTTTCAGGGAGGAAGGGTGAAGAGCAGCCGTGGGCCCAAGTGCTAGAACCTCCATCCCCCCCTCCGTCACCCTGTGCAAGGGCTCTGTGCTCGTGGAGCCCCTTTCCTGCCACCTGCCATCTGCCACCAGCTCGTCAGGTGGCCTTTGGTGCCTTGGAGGTCCCTGGTGGCAAATTAATCCTGTAGGGCCGTCTGCACCCCTAGGCTGGATCCTCATAGACCGATGTGGAAAGCACTTCGGCACCATTTTGAATTACCTCCGAGATGACACCATCACCCTCCCTCAGAACCGGCAAGAAATCAAGGAATTGATGGCTGAAGCAAAGTATTACCTCATCCAGGGGCTGGTGAACATGTGCCAGAGTGCCCTGCAGGTACATGGGTGGGGTGAGGTGGGATGGGCAGACGAGGTCAGGAGTTGCTCCTTCTTGTGGAATGGAGGACTCTGGTTCCTGGCAGGTTGTGTGGGAGGCGTGGTTGGTGAGTGCATACCTAATGAGGCGAGTGAGATGTCGCCCAGGCCCACCGACCTGGCCACCAGGTGTTCACACTTGGCAGTGTGAGTAGGCCCCGCTTCTGGTTTCTATGCTTTGATACCTGGATTTTTGGTTTTCTTTTTTTTTTTTTTGAAACAGGATTTCACTCCTGTCACCCAGGCTGGAGTGCAGTGGTGCGATCTCAGCTCACTGCAACCTCTACTTCCTGGGTTCAAGCAATTCTCCTGCCTTGGCCTTCGGAGTAACTGAGACTACAGGCACACACCATGGCACCCGGCTAATCTTCATATTTTTTGTAGAGAAGGGGTTTCACCATGTTTCCCAGACTGGTCTCGAAGTCCTGGGCTCAAGTGATCTACCTGCCTCAGCCTCCCAAAGTGCTGGGATTACAGGAATGAGCTACCACGCCCAGACTGGATCTTAGGTTTTCTAAATGGGGTCTATTTCCAGCTGGCAGTTTCTATTGCCAGGGGCCTCATGATCTGTCTCTGACACTTCCTCACCAAGCAGGGGGTGGCCATGGCAGAGGGGCCTTAGAGGTACCTGGCTAAGCCTGGGAAGCAGAAGATCCCAAAGAGGGTTCTCTGTTGTGTGTCGCCCAGGACAAGAAGGACTCCTACCAGCCCGTGTGCAACATCCCCATCATTACGTCCCTGAAGGAGGAGGAGCGGCTCATCGAATCCTCCACCAAGGTACCGGGACCTGGGAGGGCTGCAGGCCGGGGAGGCCGGCCCCGTCCCAGCCCTCACTCTGTCCTCCTCCGCAGCCCGTGGTAAAGCTGCTGTACAACAGAAGCAACAACAAGTATTCCTACACCAGGTAGGGTGGCTCAGAGGGCGGAGCAGCCGGAGCAGACAGCGGGCAGCAGACCCAAGGGAAGCCTCGTGCACTCCCAGCATGGTTGGCGTGGGTCTGGGCTGGGTCTCGGAACGGGTTGTGCTAAGTGGGGGAAGAACAGAAAGTAGAAGGGAAATTGGGACAGAGGCTTTTGGAACTCGGCAGGGTGCCCTGGCTGGGATATAAATGATTGAAGGTGAAATGTGCCCTCAGCATGCATCACGAAGGCAGCATGGCAGGTGTTATCTTACTGGGTGGCGGGGATGCTAGGAGGCTGGTGAGCTGGTAGTCCCCTGAGCCAGCCTGTGTAGTTCACACTGAGCTGATTCCCTCCCCACACCTTCCAGCCCATGTCCTTTCCATAGGCCACAGTTAGGTAGACGCAGGTGGCTGCAGGTTCAGAGTCCCAAACCCTCCATATGACTCCCTGTGGACAGGCACATTGCCACTGTCACCCCCACAGTAAGGGAAGGAACACCTCCCACTGAAATAACAGCATCGCCTCCTTCCTTCCAGGCTTAGTGAGGGGAGACCTCCCTCAGTTGTCCCTGCTTTGACTTAAAACCAACTCAGTTCCTTTTCCTCGCAGGCCCCCCAACCCAGAGAGTGCCCCGTGGCCCTTTCTGTCCTGGCCTCCTGGCATCTTGCTTTCATTTCAGCAGGACAGGACGGAGGAAGGGAGGGAGGGAAGGGCCTCACCTGCCCTAGCACCTTCCCTTGGGCTGCAGCCTCATTCCCAGGCCTCCTGGCCCTCGTGGGTTTTTCAGCAACTCTGATGACCACCTGCTGAAAAACATCGAGCTGTTTGACAAGCTCTCCCTGCGCTTCAACGGCCGCGTGCTTTTCATCAAGGACGTTATTGGCGATGAGATCTGCTGCTGGTCCTTCTATGGCCAGGGCCGTAAGCTGGCAGAGGTGTGCTGCACCTCCATCGTGTATGCCACAGAGAAGAAGCAGACCAAGGTTCGGGGCTTCCCCCTGCATGGGTGGGGGAGGGGAGGACACATACCTGCTGTGAGGGGCATGGTCGGGTGTGACCAGCAAAGGGCAAAAGGGACACACACTTAGCTCTTTTTTCCAAACACAACGTGCTGGGCAAGGACAAAGCCAGAACATAGGATGTGGGGAATGGACAGGAGCCACTTTGTTCCTGACAGCTCAGGGCAGGGGCCGCTGACCAGCAGGGAACAGCCTGGTATAGTGGGAAGGACTGGGTCTTTGAAGTTGGCCCGCTTGCCAGTTTTCTGACTTTGGATAAGCCACTTAAGCCACCTGGGCCTCAGGTTCCTCATTTGCAGACATGGGGATGACAGTATGAATTGAACGAGATGTGAAAAGGATACAACTCTTGAGAGCAGCAGTGTGGTGTAGAAATAGCTTGGGCTTTTGTGTTAGAAAGCTGTTCAGATCTCCTATCTGAGCCAGGGACAGAGGTGGGCACATCACTTGAGCCTAGGAGTTCGAGACCACCCTGGGCAACATGGTGAAACCCTGTCTCTACAAAAAAATACAAAAATTAGCCGGGCATCATGGCACATGCCTGTAGTCCCAGCTACTACTGATCAGGAGGCTGCAGTGGGAAAATCCCTTGAGCCCAGGAGTTTGAGGCCAGCCTAAGCAAAATAGCAAGACTCCATCTCCAAACACTCTTAATAATAAAATGAAATCTCCTCACTGGCCCCCACTAGCTGGGGGTTTCTGGCTAATCAACTTACTGCCAGGTACACATGAGGCATTTGATAGGTGACAGTTATCAGAAACTCAGCTGGCCTCTCTCCCCCAGCCTACAGTCAGTTACCCCAGAGAATAGCTGCCTCCTGTGACTGCATGTCCTGAGATGACTGCTGGGGTGGATAGCAGGTCATCCAGGAAGGGCCATATGGGTGTGAAGAGCTCAAAATAGCCAGACTTGCCACATACCTTGCCGACCCCCAGACTACTCAGGTGCCTCCAGCTGGGAGGTCTGCAGAGGGTTTGGGGAAGTGCAACTTACAGGGGGGCCTGCTTCCTCCCACAGTTTTTGGTGTAGGGGTAGGAGGGAGGGCAACAGCCTGGATGGTTCCTGACCCTGTCAGTGGCGTAAGGGTTCAGGGGCAGGTCTCTGGCGGCTGGTGACACTGCAGCGGAAGTGGCAGCAGCACCTGGCATCTTCCTAAGTGTGTTCTCTTTCATGAACCTTGTGACCCCTCACAAAACACCTGCAAGACATGCAGGGCTAGAGCCACTCTCCCTATGTGACAGATGAGAGAACAGAAGCTGAGTCCAACACACCAGGTCAGGCAAGAATTCAGGTGCTTGACTGCCTTCCCTTTCTCTTTCCTCCGGGCAGGTCATGGCAGCGACACACTGGGTTGGGCAGGCAGAGAAAGGCAGCGAAACCACTCAGCAGAGCAGCTACTCTCTGTGTGTCTCTGTTTGTGGTTTGCTGTGTGCCAGGCTTGTGCTGAGCAGTCACATCTTTCCCGTAACATTGACAGCAACTCTAAGGGGTTGAAGTGAACCATCCTTTACATATGGGAGCTGCAGCCCAGAAGGGTTCAGCCCAAGGCCCCACAGCTAGCAAGTGGTGGAGCTGTGTTTGGACATAGGCCTGGCCTGCCCTCTATCCCTGCCAGTCCCTTGACCTCAGGCTGGGGCAGGGGTGCAGAGGGTGTTGGTCTTCCCTGTCTTCATTTCTGTAGAGCACATGCCCTCACCACGCCTTCGGAGGGAGGCCAGCTCTACCTGGAGGCTGACCGCCACCTGTCATGAGAGGCAGCAGAGGCCCTATGGAGCCTCAGGGCCAGCAGCTCTGACACGCAGCTCCCTGTCGAAGATGAAACCTTGCTCTGTATTCTTCCTCCCTCACCCCAGGTGGAATTCCCAGAGGCCCGAATCTATGAGGAGACACTCAACGTCCTACTCTATGAGACTCCCCGCATCCCTGACAACTCCCTGTTGGAGGCCACAAGCCGTAGCCGCAGCCAGGCATCCCCTAGTGAAGACGAGGAGACCTTTGAACTGCGGGACCGTGTCCGCCGCATCCACGTCAAGCGCTACAGCACTTACGATGACCGGCAGCTCGGCCACCAGTCTACCCATCGCGACTGACCAGACCGTCAGGGAGTCAGAGCACAAGAAGCCCTATCTCCCGTCCTGTGGAACCCCGCCCCATTGGCCACCCCATGCTGCTGCTGGCTGGGTCTCTGCTCCAGCACCCAGAGGCATGACAGGCCCTGCTTGGAGGTCAGAAGGTCTGGAGAGGGGAGGGACCACATTCCTCTGCCCTGCCCCTGAGCATTTCTGGATGACTGAGACCTGTCCTGTCTGCTAACCATAGCCCTTCCTGCCTGACAGGGAGCTGCTGCTTTTCTAGGGTGAATGGACAGACCCACCTCCTGCTGAGAACATTCCCCTAGGCCCTCTGCGGAAGGGCTGAGTCCCACAGAGAATGGGTTCATTCTGGGGGTAGGCGGCTCCTGGTGCTGTAGGGGCCCAGTTTCATAACAGAAGGTGGGACGTGTTTTTTCCTAAGGTGTTTGAGCACAGGCTTGATAAGTTTGGTTTTTTATAAATAATCTAGGAAATTAATAGTTCTAAGTCTAATAATGAGGAAACTGGGCATTTCTTTTGCCCTCCAGGGTGCCAAGACCCTGTATATGACAGAACCCATGGCCCTTCTCCATGCCTGTGGGATCTGTTTCTTTAAAGCACTTTGTACTGTTATTCAGGAGGTTGATATTCTCCCTGACCCACATCTTTCTACCCTAATCCCCACTTCCCTGCAGAATCAATCTGAGGAGAGGATAAAGAGAAAGCAATAAAAAAAAATCCAACAGAGCAGCTCTGGCTTTGCCAGCCTGGCTAGCAGCTCAGAGTGCACCAAGGAGGGAAGGATGGCTAAGCTGGGACCTGTGGTCCTAACAGGGTGCCTGTGCAAAAAGACATTTCCCCCCATCCAATCTTAGAGTTACATTACTGACTCCTAGGTCTAGCATGGCTGCTCTTTGTCATTCACTTGAGTGCCCCTGGCTTCCAGCCATGCTGTCCTCACATACGGTAAAGCCAAAGAGCTGTCACAGGGGCCAGCAACACAAGCCACGGCAGGAAGACCATGGAGCCTGTGGGCACTGCATGGTGTTGGTTGGCACGCCCATCAGCCGAGGACAGTAAACTCAGAGCCCGGTGCTCCTGGCAGCCCCTGCACAGAGGTGGCACATGCTTGGCCATACATCTACTCCCTGCCCACACTATCCATGCTCTTGGCTTGTCCTGGCTGGGGAGGTGGTTCTGCCCAGTGTCTCCGAACGCAGGATGAGAGACAGGAGCAACTGAAGCACCTTGAAGGCCTTCGTTCCTTGTTGGGTAACTCAGCCATGGAGACGCCAAGCACTAGCCAGGGGGGTGAGTTCCTCTTTAGGGCTTTGGTTTTCATTCCTTTTTGTTTGACATGACCAAACAAGAATTCAGCTTATCTGAATTTTTTTCCAAAGGAATGCTGTCAGGGAGGGCGCTGTTCTGCCAGCCTAACAAAGCACCATAGCCACGTACAGTACCCACTTTCCACTCTGGAGAGAACACAGGTTATCAAGTTCATCCCTCTTGACTACTCTTATGATAGCTGATGCCACATGCCAGACCCAGGGTTAGACATTCATAAGGACCTGAAGTGATATGATGGGACAGGGGCAATGGGACTTTCTCATCAGGCATTTTATGTTAGTCACAGTCTTGAATGTATATAAATAGCACTAAGACTCTCAGGTCGGGTACCTTGGTGATTAGCTACTCGTTCTTCTAGCCCTCACTGAGGTAACAAGATAAAGACAAATCTATTTATTTGGCCAAATTCAGTCTTTGACTTTGTGGCCTTCCCACAGAGACTAGAATGCGTCAGCCTGAGACCACTGGCCTATTTTCTCAGCTGCCCTCTTGAGGTTCTTTAATACTCAAATTCCCAGCACCCCACTGAGGTATTTTGATGCTTGCCTTTGACCTCCCCATCCCCTTTTGTCCCTGCTTACTGCTTTGACATTCACATCCTCAATGTCTGGATCTTTCTTGCCAAGAAAGCACAGTAGCCTGGGAGAGGGCATTTATCTTCTCTGACTAAAAATCTCTCCTTTAGGAAAATACTAACATTGAACTCACTGACATGATTTTAGCTTCTTTAATCAGACTTTGTGGCTTAAAAGTTTGGGGGTTTTCTTTGAAAGTTTACAGCTCCATTCAGAAAGCAACTCTTGGCTGTGTGCATTTTTCAACTCTTAGCAGCCCAGGGTAAGTAAACAAAAAAATATGGATTAAGGTCAAACTTTCGTGTCAGTTTCTGAGAAACCTGGCAGCCTGCTGTTAACAACACAGACCAGTATTGGGTTTTATTGAATTTGTTATGTGACCAAGGTTGGCCTGAAGGATGGTGCAGGTCATGGGCACGAGAGAATTTTTCCTTTACCACGTAACTGTAATACTTGGTTGCTCAGCATGAGCGATGAAAGCAAACACTAATTTCTAATAAAATTAATTTACACTCAATGGTACAGAGTCATGTTTACAGTGAGCAGGGCTTAGCCAGCTCACAGTCTTGGGCTGAGTTTACCACCTGACCTTGCGTTCTAGCTAGGTCATAAGCGCAACCATACTGTTGGCCTGCAACCCTAGCTCCCCGTGGAGGAGAACTAAGGACAACACTAACAGGGGCTGGAACTGTGATTTACTATTAAGTCAAGAAAATGACCTCTAACAATCCCTGCAGTGGCGGAGAAGAAATCCTAAGAATTGGGGCAAGATGCAGCATGATTTATCTCTGGCTCTTGAACATCTGAGAGAGGCTCACGAAGTAGCTTTGCTTAGTCATCATCCATACCTAAAGCTGCTCCTCAAGCCACATTCCTGCCTTTGTGGTCTGGATGCTTGGCAGAGTCATACTCAGGGCGGGCACACCCCTTGCTCCAGGAAACCCAACTGGCTTGCCTCACTCCTCTCCTGGGCCCAGCGAGGCCAGAGATGATAATGGTTGGTCAGTGCTAAAAGCCTGGCCATTCCAACCCTGACACTGGCTTCCCTCTCTTCATTTGGCAGAAGGTAAAGTGAGTAAGAGTCCATTCCAATGCCCCAGTCCCCCAACTAGCTGAGAGGCACAGTGACCCTAGGTGATGTCCAGCCAGCCTCCAGGCTGAGAGGGAAATGGGCACATGCCCTATCAGGGGGCAGCTCCCTGGAAGGGCAGCAGAGAAAGCAATCAAGGGTGCCCACTGGGTCAGAAGGGGAGCCTGAGACTCCAGGAGCAGAAATGGCGAGGGTGGTCAAGCGTGCACTGGTTTACTGATCAAACTTCACAGGCCAGGAAACTCCTCCAGGCCTGTGGCAGCTGAACACAGTTCCTTGGTGGAGAGGTTTACTGGAACATGGTGTAGGCCTTGAGGAGGCTTATGAGGAGCCCGGCCTTGGAGGAGTCCCACATGGGTCTTCTGAAGAAAAGTTATACCACCCCTCCCCGCAAAAAGAACCCCACAATCAAGAGACCCACTGTGGTCCGTGATGGGGAGGGAGAAGAGTTCTGCAGCAATTGTGGGACGAGAGTTGTTCTTCCTGATGACCGAGCCTGGGCACTTGGGGCCTCAGCTGGCCTACCAGTGAAGGCCTGAGGGTGGTGTCTTCTCATCTTTATTGCTTTCCAGAGAGAAGGGAGGGATCCGAACATCAAAGTGGGAGCCATCAGGTCTTTCGAAGCGGAATGTGCCCCTGCAGGTCAGAGAGAAGTTAGATGAAGCCAGAGCTAAGGCCCTCCTAAGGATCTGGATGGCCCTAGGCCCTCAGCTGCCAGCCACAGAGGATGTGTGAGCCTGAGCTCTCTTCTCTCTAGCTCATGACAAAATGACTGGTCCAGAGACCCAAGAGCCCCTCATGGTTATCCATGATAAGAAAAATGCAGCTGTGATGGCTCACACTAATAACCCCAGCACTTTGTGAGGCCAAGGTAGGCAGATCATCTGAAGTTGGGAGTTTGAAACCACCTTGGCCAACATGGAGAAACCCCGTCTTTACTAAAAATACAAAATTAGCCAGGTGTGGTGGCACATGCCTGTAATCCCAGCTACTTGGGAAGCTGAGGCAAGAGGATCACTTGAGCCATTGCACTCCAGCCTGGGCAACAAGAGTGAAACTGTCTCAAAAAATAGAGAAAAACACAGCTGTCCAGATTCTGGCCTTTACATACACACTGCATAAACTACCCAATTGCATTTTCAGGTTAAGGAGCGAAACGGCAAGGAAAAATCCCAACTATATGAGCAACTCTGCAGCATCAAATCACCAGACCTCTTTGGCCTAAGTCCTCAGTCCACCAATCATAAGGAACTGAGAAACAGACAGTAATAGAAAATCAGACAAGTCTCCCACAATAAATAGCAGATAAGCCTCCCTCTAAGAATGTCACTTGGCTTAGAGTTAATGGCAAGCTCTAAGCTCTTACTTTTCTGACCTACAGCTTCTGTCTGTGGAGCTGGGTGGCCCCTGCTGCTGCACACTCACTCACCACATGTGCCCACTAGAAGCCTGCAGCGAGACATGGCTGCTATACTGGAACGCGGGCTGCTCCTTGGATAACACCGGTTCCTGAAAGAGTTTAGGCAAAATGGGTCAGGCCAAGCCCCAGGGACATGTTTCCTGTACCCCAGGGTCACGTGCTGACTGCCAGTCCATCAAGACTGGATGTCCCCCACCCACCCAGCACCACAGCAGGCACTCCCACTGCATGGTACACTTCCTGCCAGTGCCTTCTCCCACAGCATGGCCATTTGGCCTGGGCCTTTTATCTTGGCTCTGGGAAAGACAGACTGAATCTCTGAGGGTGCTGTGCAAAGATTCTGGGCAAAGGACCTCCTCTACAGCCTGGAGAACAAAGTGAGACCCCATCTTCACACACAAAAAAGTTTTTTTTAATTAACCAGGCATATCTGCTACTCAAGAAACTGAGGTGGAGGATTGCTTGAGCCCAGGAAAGTAAGCTATGGTTGCACCACCGCACTCCAGCCTGGATGACAGAGCAAGACCCTGTCTCTAAAAACAAAGAACCTAGTGTGGAGATACCCCTCCAATGACCACTCACGCATGCTAAGTGACAGGTACCATGGCAGGTACTCTGCAAACCTCTGCTGCCTTAATTCTCCTGGTGATCATAAGATAATTGGTATGATGCACATTTTAGCAGTAAGAAACTAAGATTTTGGTTAAATAACTTGCCCAAAGTTATGCAGTGAATATATAACTCATCTGGAATTTGAAGTGACTAGCTAAATCCAAACCCCTGTTCTTACTCGCTTTGCCACCTGCCTCCCCAGTCTCCGCTGACTTGGATAAATGCCTGTTGAATGTGGCCCCTGACACCAGTACTACTTGTGACTTTATTTCTCAGGAGACAGGGCTGAGTAGGCAGGGATTATAAAGTCAGATCTTTTCAAGGACCAGCAGAGGATGTAAACGTATAAACAGGCAAAGAGGAAAGACCACAGGGAATGGTGGGGGTGCATGCCCCACCTGACGACATTCAAATTTTGTTTTTTAAAAGACACTATACCAGTTTTAAAAACTACACAAGTTTTTACTTCAGACTCACTTGGGTTTAAATCTAGGCCCTGCCACTGCTAGCTATGGGACCACGGGCTAGTTATTTAACTTCTCAGTCTCACTCTCTTCATCTATGAAATGGGTTTTAAAAAAACTATCTCATGGAGTTGTTATAAGATTTTTAACCCAAAACAATGCAATGTGTTCACAAAGTGAGCCTCTGTCTCTAACCACAGAGGAGAAGGAAGCCATGTACTAAGTCCCCAGGCTGGCCACACAGAATTACTGGACCAGGGATGCTCACCCTGCCCACTACCCCTCGACCTCGCACTGTCTCCAAGGTGCCGGAGAGACTGAATATCCTCCAGTGCCGCTCCCGGAGCTGTACCACATCACTGTCAAGGTTCTCCAAACGGATACAGTAGCGCCACTGAGAGGATATGGGACAGAGTTTAAAGAATAAACTTTGGGTAACCCTCCCAGAATTCTGTGCAGAGCAAAAGTCAACAAAGCTGACATGTGCACTGCACAAGTCCACTCCCGCCAGGAGGTGAGCTCCCCCACCTCCACCCTGACACCCAGACATACCCACAAGCTCCCCTTCTCCCTGACAGAGACACTCACCCAGTACACGTGGGAATTCTGAGCTTCCTAGGGAGAAAACAAAGACAATTTAAGTCCCACGGGGCAAGACCAAGTGTGTTCCAATCAACATCTCTCCAATGTAGTTGATGTATTCCAGGAAGGTTGCAGACAGACCAAGCTGCAAGTATCTGTGGGATAAGGATGATAGCTGGACCATGGCCTATAAGCCCACAGGGAGGCAGCATCCCTGTTCCTGGTCTCCCCCCTTCTCATCCTTTCAAGATCATCAACAGAGCTGGATGCCAACAGAAATCAGCTACAGGGCTCTTACCTTTTTCACTGCCCTCCTGGCCAGCCCTGCCTCCTATCACTGCTGCCTTGGGCCCCTATCCTCCTACTGTCTTCCATTACTGTCCCTTACTATAATACTTTAAGGTAGCCGCCTCCACTACTATGAGGTCCTGGAAGACAGGAACAGTGTTTCATTTACATTTGTATCCAAGCATGCACTGATTATATACACACTTTTCTGACCGCAGCTTCTGTCTGTGGAGTTGGGTGGCCCCTACCGCTGCACATGCTTACTGCCAGGCAATGTGTAAGTGTGTATATGTGCAAAAAGTGTGATGCTTACACTGATTTATATTATGTGTATATTCTTCATAAACATGGCTCCCTTTGAGCAAGAAGGAAGAGACAGGATAAAGGACTCCTTCCTGGGACCTATGAGTTTCCCTGCCTGCTCTAGGTCTTGGTGTCAGCCATTGTCAAGAGGCTACTCAACCCCACTCAACACATGCCACCACTTTGGAGCAGAACCACAGGAACATAGTTTATATTTAGACTACCCTCCCCCAGCAGTCACCTTGAGGACACCATACAGAACCTGGAGGCTCAGGTCAAAGCTTAGGCCTCCGAGAAGCCTTCCCTGACCTCCCTTCCACTTAGCACAATATACAGGGATGTGTTTTATAAATATAAACAAGGAACATGGTTTATATTTAGACTCCCCTCCCCTAGCAGTCACCTTGAGGACACCAAACACCTTGAGGCCTACCCCTGCTAGAAGGAGTCCAGGCTGGCCACATACCCTCATGCCCATGTAGAAAGGGATGACAGTGACACGTATGTTCTCAGTTGTTTCCCGGTGAACATCGGAGAGCTCGAGCCAGGGGTGATTCTTCTCTTGCCAGGCCCTTAATGTCTCCCGAGCCACAAAAGGGGGTGCTGGGGCAGGATACAACTGGTTAGTCCAGGCTAACAGTCCAGTGTGATTGCCCCTCCTAGAAAACCTTTCCTAGTGGAGGCCCAGGCAAACAGGATGCTCATACATGAAGCAAAAGTACAGGCTGGAAGATGGTACAGGACTGCTACTAAGAACAAGCCCTGGGGAGCTAGTATAATAATATGGGAAGATAATCAGATTGGGAGTTAAGAGCCCTGGTTTTCAACCCTCACTCTGCTACTAACAACCCTGAGTCACTTGTCATCATCCCTGAGCCTCAGTTTCCATATCTGTAAGAAGATAATAGCCATCTGCCAGGTATGATACCTATGTGGAAATAGAGTTTTGGACTTTCTTTTTTTTTTTTTTGAGACGGAGTCTCACTCTGTTGCCCAGGCTGGAGTGCAATGGCACAATCTCCATTCACTGCAACCTCTGCCTCCCAGGTTCAAGTGATTCTCCTGCCTCAGTCTCCCAAGTAGCTGGGGTTACAGGCGCCTGCCACCACGCCCAGCTAATTTTTGTATTTTTAGTAGAGACAGGGTTTCACCAGGTTGGCCAGGTTGGTCTCAAACTCCTGACCTCAGGTAATCTACCCGCCTCGGTCTCCCATAGTGCTGGGATTACAGGTGTGAGCCACTGTGCCCGGCCCTGGAATTATTTTCATGGTATTCTTTGATGAAAAGGCCCTCCCATTCCACCTCCCCTTCTTGAAAGAGATTACCTTTTGTCTGGTCATACAGAAGAAATCTTTCAAAGAGCTCATGTTGGATGGGAACCTGATCAGTGGAGGTGTAGGGGAGGATGTCTTCATGGCTGACATAGTCCAGGCCTGGCACAGAGATGCAAAAGACAGTGAAACTCACACAGGAGAGGAGAGAAATGGGGCTGAGAAGAAACATTTCCTGGCCTTGTCCCAGTATGGGATAACCCTGGTATCATACCTCTCAGCATCATAATCCCTCCCAGTGGATGACAGGACATCAGAAGCCTCTCCCTGAGACACAGCAGACCCCTTCTTGACAGGCACCATTCAAATGCTAACTACTCACCTGGGATGGCATAGAGGGCCCGGCTGTCATCATGATTAGCCAAGAAGGTCACAGCTTCTGTCTGAGATCTCTGAGACTAAGGCAAGAAGTGAATCAGGGCTTTGTTGACCATTGTGCAGTCCAAGGCCTTGGGGACCAGGACTGACCTGGGCTCTGTTTCACCTCTTTCCCTCCCTTTGTCCCCATTGGAATGCAGGGCTTTTCCATGGAGAGGACCCCCAGGCCCAGTCATCTTGCTTACTTACTATATGTGGGCAGTCACGGGCATCAATCAGCACCTGATAGTAAGTGTGAGTTTTGCCTTTCACCTCCTTAGAGCCATGGCCAGCAGGGTTCTCTGCTCTGTGTGGCAGGAGAAGGAGGCCAAGATCACCCCAGGAGAAATGGAAGCTGTGCTTGACTCAACTCCCTACCCCTCTTGACCTAAACGGCCTGGTCCCTGATCTCAAGGGGCTTTAGCACCAGCTGGACACCTACTGTGCAGCACCTCAGCCCAGCTGCTCCTCAGCTGGGGCAAACAATAGAGCATGGAAGACCATGGTATGAGCCATCGTGTGACGTGTGGATGCCTTTTAAAAGAAAGCGGCCTTGCTGAGAAAATCAAATGGCCACCTCATTCCCCAGGGCCCAGAGTACCCTTGTCTTCTTACATCCCAGGGGCTGTGTGTGATCATTTAATGGAGCTGAGCCTTTTCTGTTTTAATGTATTCTAGGGATGATGTGAGATTCAGGGAAAGACTCCAGCTGAACATCAAGAAATCAAGAAGACTTTTCCCCCAAATGCCCTCTAGGGTACTCATAATGAAAATTAGGAATGGCTTAGGAAAGCATTCTTGGGAAGCCTAAAGGGACTCTCTTACTATCCCTGAGCACGCAGCACTTTTGTCTCCATGGGTCTTAGTTAGCTAGAGAGGTACTCTAGGGATGTTTCCAAGGCCCAGGAGGATGCTGTCTTTACCACTGGTACCCCAAGTACATATGTCTGCCATCTCCTCCTGAGGATACTGTGAGGCAAAACGATAGGAAAACTTACTTTTCTGGAGCTGCAGAAGCCACATCCCGGTCATACAGTCTGGCCTGCCAGGGAAACAGGACAACACCTCGGTAGCCAAAAACGCTATGAAGGAAAAGCTGGGAGGAAAGAGGGGCCTCCATGAGTCTGCAGTCCAGCAAATCCATCCAGGTGGGACCCAGACCACAAAGCAGCACAGACGGAGGCAACTCCAGCACAAGGTCTTGCTACCTTTTCTCTTGAAGTCTGTGATCAACCAGACCAACGCTGGAACACTCTTATTTCTTCTTTACCTGGCTAACTGTACTCATCCTTACGTCAATGCTCAGACCTCCAGAAAGCCTTCCACTTATTAGCACAATGTCCAGCCACTGGCCATTTGCATATCATTAATTCTCTTCTAGACTATAAACTCCACGATGGCAGGAATCATGTCTACTTTGCTTTCTGATTTAACCCTAATACACAATGCCTGGTCTACTGTAGGCACACAGAAAAAAAAATGTTGAACCAGCAGAAAGTCTTCCTTATCTACAATGTCCTAGAAGGGCCTAAACCTATCCCAGTGGACCCAGAACAGAGCTGATGTAGAAAAAGAACCACACACCCAGAGTTTACCACACTGCAGTCAGTTTTATTATGGCAAAGCATCAAAGGTTTACTTTTCTGAAAGCTCCCTCCACTGGATTCCCACCATCCACTATGTTAGAGAAATCTTTAGCAACTTGGCCAAACCTCACTATGGTCCACACCATCCTTGTCCACACTAACTTGGAAGGAGAACCCAATGACACAAGTACTTTCAAGTCTAGGAGAAGAGAAACCCTATCTATAAAAATTTGATTCTGGTCTGGCACCAAACATCAAGGTACAATGAACAGAAAACCATACCATATAGGCCTATGACCCAATCTGACTCCTTTCAGAAGCAGAGCACTCTATGAAAATGAAAGACGACCCAGCCCAATACTCACCTGCCCGGTCTCATATTTTCCATTCTGTTTTGGCACCTCAAATACACCGACTGTCTCCAACACTTTGCCCTCTGGTCGGTTTCTGAGTAGGAAGGAAAAGAACAAGCAACAGAAAAGCTGAGAAGGTAATGGCTACTTATCCATCAGAAAAAGCTCCTGAGGATACTGAGGGGCCTGGGGGATGACAGCATAGAAGGGTTTGGGGTAGTGGGGCCAGCTGGAACAGGAAAGGCTTTCCTCTTCCTTGGTGAAAACCTCCCCAGTCTCCCGGTGTTAGATGTGACCGCTCCCACGTTACTGCCTTCTCTCTCCACATGGCATTCTTCATATCATGCCCTTGCACTCTGCTCAAATGTACCCTGCTTTTGTTTCTTCCCCAACCTACCCTTCTGACTTCCCATAGCACTTTAACTATCTTGCTCACTTTTTCTGGAAAGGGAACATCTTTTTTTCTTCTTTCTTACATTTTCTATATCACAAATCATCAAGCAATATCCTGCCCACTTTACATTTCAGTTGTGTCCATGCCTTATCTTTACTAAAGACTGTCAATTCCCTGGGAGCAATGCCTGAGTCTGATTAGCCAGTACTGCCCCTTCAGAGCCTAGTGTAGAAGAGGCTCAAAAAATATTTGTCTTGTATTGTAATTCCATGTCCATCTCCCCCTCTAAGCTGTAGCCCTTACATTGTCCTTGAAAAGCTTAATTATCTCTAGATTTCCTACTGCACCTGCCGGTCTCTCAATATCGTTTTTGTTCATATTCTCACTGGGGTCTTACATTGCAAATAGCTATCATCTCTGGCCAATGTCAGTATCTAATATCAGCCACGAAAAACTCAGCACTGTCAGTCATCACTCTGAACAGGGCTACTCTTTCTAGGAGCACTTAAAATAAAGGTTGTTTCTACTGTTTTGATGATGTGAACTTTATGCTTCCTCCCACTGATCCCTTAGCCCGTTTGATCCGCCTGTCCCATTGGCGAAGACACTTTCCACACCATCCCCATGGCCGCACACCCCTTTCCCCAAGTCACCTATAGAAACTCGATCTCCCCAGAGTCACTTGGAAACCTGCGGCCTACGAGGGTCCACACCCGAGTCTCATTTCCCACCTCTAGCATCTTTCTGAGGGAGATCGTGACCGAATCTGAAGGCTGAGGGTTCAAGCCAAAGCCCTAGGGCTGAATTAAAAAGCTGCCCTCCGATAGCGGTGCTGTGGACCCCAGCCGGGGAAGTAGGATTCACTCGGGGAGGGTAACCTGTTCTCCCTCAGAGCCAACCCTGCACAACCAGGGCTCTGGGCCGCGTTGGCGTCCCTGCTCCTGGCACATGTCCCAGACAGCGCAGGTCGACTCCCTGCTCGGGACCCTCTCCGGGGTCAAACTCCAGTCCCCCTCAGCCGATCCGGACACCTGGCCTCCGCACTGGCCGGGAACACGCTCCCTAGGCTACAAGCTCCGTCCCCGAGCCCCCTGGCTCCGTCCCTCACCGGGACGAGAGATGCCTCCGCGTCGTCGTGGTCGCCACTGGCGAGAAGGCCCCAGTTCCAGCCGCCGCACAGAGCGGCCTCGGCCACCGGGCCCCAGTCAGCGATCGGGACCACCAGCGGCTGCCCACGGCCAGGGCCCGCCGGGCTGCACAGGCTGCCATGTCCCGCCCGAGCGCCCGCCCGGCTGCTGCCACAGACACCTAACCTGCGGCAGGGCGGCGTTCCGCCCCCGCCCCACACTGCCCCGCGCCGCGTCCCCGCCCCCTTGGTCCTCAGCCTTGCCTGGTTCCACCCCGGAACTCAGAGCTACTTCCGGCGCGCGGCGGACGGAAATCCAGGTTGGGGGTCACCTGACCCGAGAGTCGGTTAGATATGGCGTCCTCTTTGCTAGCGGGCGAGCGGTTGGTGCGTGCTTTGAACCCCGGCGGAGAGCTGGAGCGTGAGCAGCTACCCCGAAAACTGCGGGCCGAGCTAGAGGCCGCTCTGGGGAAGAAGCACACGGGCGGTGATAGCTCCAGTCGCCCCCAACGCTTGTTTTCTTTCCGTCTGATCCGGGATCTGCACCAGCACCTGAGAGAAAGGGGTGAGCCCCAATCTCCAGTCCGGGGTCTCCTCCTTGTTACCAGATCTATTCCGTCCTGAGTTCTTTTCCCGTCACTCCCCTTTTTCCACGGAGCACTCATTTAGAGAGGCGAAGAGTCACCTCAAATCCCAGGGCCACCCACTTTCTTAACTCCCGTGGGAATTCCTCTTGGATGACAAATTTGCTTATGCAGTTTCTGCTTTCTTGACAGCCCCCCTTCACTTCACTTCCAGGCACACCTAGGCCCAACTGACTCGAGAAAGTCTAGGTTTTTACTAAATACTAGTATCACAGGTTCTGTCTCTTCCTTTTTCTCCACATTAGGAATCAATTCAGCATAGTGAGCTTGTAAGAATCCGCATTTCTTTCCACCTCGAAAGCAAGCGTGGCAAAATCTGATAGTCGTTTTGTTTTGTTTTTAAGATAGGATGGGAAAACCTGTGTTAAAAGATCTGGCCTGGGAATAGCATGTGAGTTCTAGTCCTAGCTCTGTCACTAATCCCTTGAAGGAGACATTTCTCCTCGCTGGGTCTCAATTCCCTTATCTGTAAAAGGAAGGAATAGGACAAACTGGCACATAAGGTCTTTTGCCAGAATTAACAGAGACTAGCCAGAAGTGAAAAGGGTAGATGGCTCAATTGTTACAACTAGAAAGGACCTTAGAAAGAGATTGCTTAGTATTAGCGTCCTCTGAGATTTAGCATCACTGTGACCTAAACCTATTTAGGGAAGATCTGTGTGGCCACAGAAGTGATCCAACCGGAAGGCACAAGTAAATGGCTTACCTGCTAGTTTTAACACTGACAAGAAAATTGAGAACTGATAGCTAAAGTCAGCAGCGCAGCACTGGGAGATACCTATATAGAATTATCCTAAATTCCTTTCAGTTGAAAATGATCCTGAAAATGAATTAATGTAGAAATGCCCATGTTTTATTTTGGTAAAAAGAGGGGTAGACCCCTCTTGATCTTAACCCTTCATCCTCAGCTCTGTGGATCACTGCGTTTGTGAAACCTTTTCTTCTCAGATTCCAAACTATACCTCCATGAGCTCCTAGAAGGCAGTGAAATCTATCTCCCAGAAGTTGTGAAGCCTCCACGGGTATGTAAGGGATACGTTTGTGAGAATGACTATTGACTGGGTTGGGCGTATTCATGATACAGTTAACTTAAAAATCAACTTTTAGGTTTGAAAATTTGTTTTCTAAATCTTTGGGACCTGGGGGAACCAGGTATTGTCCTCCCCATTGACTTCTTGAAAAATTGAGATTAAAAAAAAAAGCAAACAGTTTCAAAGCAGTGGAGTTGTAACTAGTATGTGGGTCTCCTGATACCTTTAGCAGTGCTTTTCCCCTGGAACCAATGGTTGTGATGTGCTTTCTAACAAGCTGGGAATATCATTCTTTTCATTTGATTTTTCTGCTTCAGAACCCAGAACTAGTTGCCCGGCTGGAGAAGATTAAGATACAGCTGGCCAATGAGGAATATAAGCGGATCACCCGCAACGTCACTTGTCAGGTAAGAGCCTGCTCTTCAGCACATGGACTAAGTAGCCCCTCAGAGTAGGACCCTGCACTGGAAGAAGGTACAGAGGATTAAAAAAACATGGAAACTTGGTTTGTATACTGTTCAGGGACCATAGAAGCTCTGCATACAAACTAAATACAGTTCCCGGAGAGAGATCCAAGATGGCCGATTAGCAGCAGCTCAGGATTGTAGCTCCCAGGGAAAGCGCAGAGAGCGAGTGGACGCCGCACTTTCAGATGAATTTTTGTTGCCCACAGACTGGGAGATTCCTGGCGGAAGAGCCCAACGGGTCGCCAGCATGGCTCTTTTGGCCGGTGCGGCTGTTTTGCCGGCGCACCGACACAGTGCTTCTCAGTGCGGAGTATACGGGACTGGGTGCCCTTTTAGTCGGGCTCAGCTGGTCCCATCCCCACAAGGAGAACAGCAATTGGAAGCACTGAGGACTGAGAGTTTCACAGCAAGCACAGCCGAACCCGGGAAGGTCCAGCTCTGTGGGGAACGAGCATCCGCCAAAGGAAAACTAAGAAACAGAAAAGCTTCATCACCGGGCAGAGAGAGATCCAAGATGGCCGATTAGCAGTGGCTCAGGATTGTCGCTCCCAGTGAAAGCGCAGAGAGCAAGTGGATGCCGCAATTTCAGACAAATTTTTGTTGCCCACAAACTGGGAGATTCCCAGCAGAGGAGCCACATGGGTTGCCAGCGTGACTCTTTTGGCCAGCGCGGCTGTTTTGCTGGTGCCCCGGCATGGTGCTTCTCAGTGCGGAGTGTACGGGACTGAGTGCCCTTTTAGTCAGGCTCGGCTGGTCCCATCCCCACAAGGAGAACAGCAATTGGAAGCACTGAGGACTGAGAGTTTCACAGCAAGCACAGCTGAACCTGAGAAGGCCCAGCTCTGTGGGGAAGGGGCATCCACTGAAGGAAAACTAAGAAACAGAAAAAACTTCATCACCAACAAGCCAGATGTCCACTCAGAGACCCAATCTGAAAGTCGGCAATTACAAAGACGACAGGTGGATAAATCCACAAAAATGGAAAGAAACCAGTGCCAATCTGAAAGTCAGCAATTACAAAGACGACAGGTGGATAAATCCACAAAAATGGGAAGAAACCAGTGCAAAAAGGCTGAGAACACCCGAAATCAGAATGCCTCTCTTCCTACAGGCGATCGCACCTCCTCATTAGCAAGGGAACAAGACCTGATGGATAATGAGTGTGATGATCTGTCAGAATCAGGCTTCAGAAGGTGGATAAGAAACTTCTGTGAGCTAAAAGAACATGTTCTAACCCAATACAGAGAAACTTAACCTCAAAAGAAGATTTAACGAAATGCTAACGAGAATGGACAACTTAGAGAAGAATATAAGTGAATTGATGGAGCTGAAAAACACAACACGAGAACTTCATGAAGCATGCACAAGTTTCAACAGCCGAATTGACAAAGCAGAAGAAAGGATAACAGAGGTCAAAGATCAACTCAATGAAATAAAACAAGAAGGCAAGATTAGAGAAAAAAGGGTAAAAAGGAATGAACAAAGTCTCCAAGAAATATGGGACCATGTGAAAAGACCTAATCTACGTTTGATAGGTGTACCTGAATGTGACAAAGAGAATGAATCCAAGCTGGAAAATACTCTTCAGGATGTTATCCAGGAACACTTCCCCAACCTAGCAAGGCAGGCCAATATTCAAGTCCAGGAAATACAGAGAACACAAAGATATTCCTCAAGAAGAGCAACCCCAAGGCACATAATCGTCAGGTTCACCAGGGTTGAAATGAAGGAGCAAATGCTAAGGGCAGCCAGAGAGAAGGTTCGGGTTACCCACAAAGGGAAGCCCATCAGACTCACAGCAGATCTCTCAGCAGAAACCCTGCAGGCCAGAAGAGAGTGGGGGCCAACATTCAACATCCTTAAAGAAAAGAACTTTCAGCCTAGAATTTCATATCCGGCCAAACTAAGCTTCATAAGTGAAGGAAAAATAAAATTTTTTGCGAACAAGCAAGTACTCAGAGATTTCATCACCACCAGGCCTGCTTTACAAGAGCTTCTGAAAGAAACACTACACATAGACGGGAACAACCAGTATCAGCCATTCCAAAAACATACCAAAAGGTAAAGAGCATCACCAGAATGAAGAATCTACATCAGCTAATGGGGAAAACAGCCAGCTAGCATTACCAGAAGCTGCAATTTTCGTCTCTGGTAAAACAGACTTTAAAGCAACAAAGACCATAAGAAACAATGAGGGACATTACATGGTGGTGAAAGGATCAATGCAACAAGAAGAGCTAACAATCCTAAATATATATGCACCCATTACAGGAGCACCCAGATACATAGGGCAAGTTCTTAATGACTTACAAAGAGACTTAGACTCCCACACAATAATAGTGGGAGACTTTAACATTACACTGTCAATATTAGACAGATCAACGAGATAGAAAATTAACAAGGATATCCAGGACTTGAACTCAGACCTGGAACAAGTAAACT
>PVKP010014725.1:0-52186 GCA_004027715.1 Plecturocebus donacophilus
AATTCAGGATCTCACTCTGGTACCCAGGATTGAATGCAGTAGTGCAATCATAGCATACTATAACCCTCAACTTCTAGGTTCAAATGCTCCCCCTCCCTCAGCCTTCTGAGTAGCTGGGAGAGGCACTCTGCCACCACACCAAGCTAATTTTTTAAAACTTTTTTTGCAGAAATAGGATCTGGCTCTGTTGCCCAGGCTGGCCTCGAACTCCCAGCCTAAAGTGATCCTTCCACCTTGGGCTCCCAAAGTGCTTGGAATATGTATAGGTATGAGCCACCATCCTCAGGCTGTTTAATCTATTTTGTCAATTTTTTTTCTTTCCAAAAAAATCTGATTGTGGTTTCATTGATTTTTTAATTGATTTCCTATATTTATTTTTATTGATTTCTGCTTTTATCTTTTTCATTTCCTTCCTTCTGCTTGCTTTAACCATTTGTTTTAGTTTCTTGAGGTAGTTGGATTATTGTTTGAAGAACTTTTCTCTTTTCTAAGGTAAGCATTTGGTGCTATAAATTTTCCACTTTGCACTGTTGCTATGTCTCACATATTTTGACATGTGGTAGCTTTGTTTTCATTCAATTCTATGTATTTTTTATATTTCCTTTGAAGCTTCTCCTTTGTCTCATTAATTATTTGCAGCCATCTTGTTTAATTTCGAAGTTTTGAGATTTTCTCACTGTTTTTCTATTATCAATTTAATTCCATTGCGATCAGAGAACATGCTCTGTATGACTTTAATTCTTTTAAATTTGGTTATATTTGTTTTATGGCCTAAGACATGGTCTATCTTGGTAAATGTTTCATGGATACTTGAAAAGAATGTTTATTCTGCTGAGATTTTGTGGAAGTATCTATGTATGCCTATTAGATCCTGTTGGTTGATTATTTTGTTCAGCTTTTGTCCATCCTTGTTGATTTTCTGTCTAGTAGTTCTGTCAATTGCTAGTAGTATCAATTACCAGGTTATTCTATCTAGTGGACTGTTGAAGTCTTCCACTATAATTGTGGATATATACATGCTTTCTTGTTATTGCTTCTGTTACAAGGTTGGGTTCAAACACATGTTTGTTTCACCATGCTCTTCACACTCAACAATTCCTTGTAAAAATCTTTTCAAATCAACTGTAATAGGACTCTAGTTCACTTTTAAAGATGGCTACATAGTATCCCATAGTGTAAATGTACCAGAATTTACCCAACCATTCTATAGTGTGACATTTACATTGTTGAGTGGGTGACATAATTGCTAATGACAGCTTTCTAAATTACAAATCTGAATTTTGATGACAGATGCTGAAAGTTGGAAACTCATAGTAGTTAAGTGGACCATGGCAAATAGTAGGGAGTAGAAGGGTAGAGGGTAGACATGAGTCTCTATTGAGCCTTTTGAGAAAAGAATGTGTGACTTTGAAAACGATCAGTTATTCCACTTGGAGGTCATAATAAACAAGCCATAAAAAAAAGCTCTACCATCCTTTCTTTAAAAAAGAGTAGTGGTATCTTAGACAAAGATTAAATTATCTCTTAGTCATGTAGGCATATGAACCAAAGACCCAAATTATTCTTAGGATAGGGAAAAAATCTACAGATAGAATATACACCAACTCTGGCCAACACAGTAATTCAATCTTATTCCTTACTATGAGCAGGTTCTCTTAAATTTAATTTACAAACCAGAATGTAAAAAGTAAGAGAATCTAGATATAGTAGGGTTACAACTGTTGAGGAAGTGAGAAATGTTTGGCTTGGAGAAGGGGAGGCTAAGGAAAAACACCTCTTTAGCCACTTCAAGGACTGTCATCTGGTAAGGAAGGAGCTCCATTCTGCAGGGCTTGAGAGGGCAAATGTCAGCCAGATGGAGGGAGATTATATTAGTCAGGGTTCTCTAGAGGGACAGAACTAATGGAATAGAAATATATATATAAAGGGGGTTTTATTAATTCTCTAGAGGGACAGAACTAATGGAATAGAAATATATATATAAAGGGGGTTTTATTAAGTATTAACTCACACAATCTCAAGATCCCACAATAGGCCATCTGCAAGCTGAGGAGCAAGGAGAGCCAGTCTGAGTCCCAAAACTGAGGAACTTGGAGTTGGATGTTCTTGGGCAGGAAGCACCCGGCACGGGAGAAAGAAGTAGGCTGGGAGGCTATGCTAGTCTAGTCTTTTCACATTTTACTGCCTGCTTTATAGTCTAGCCACAGTGACAGCTGATTAGATGGTGTCCATCCAGATTAAGGGTGGGTCTGCCTTTCCCAGCCCACTGACTCAGATGTTCATCTCTTAGGGCAACACCCTCGCAGACACACCCAGGATCCATACTTTGAATGCTTCAATTCAATCAAGTTGACAATCAGTATTAACCATCACAGAGGTCATGGAGTGCAAGGCATGATGGCCAGCAACGTGCTGGTCACTTCATTCAATAGGGAACTCCTGGCCATGGGAGGACCTCACACAGAGTCTGCTTCCCAAAGAGTTTAACCCTGAATGAGTACATTCCAACTCTATGGTGCTACCATCCATGTTACAGATAAATGTCAGCTAATATGTAGTGTCAGGTGTCCCTGACTACAGCCAGTCTTCAGTGGCACATCTTTCCTATCCCCTTGGCAAACACTGTGCACTCTCCCACCTCCAAAGAGCTTCTCACTCTGATTTTCCTGCTGTGAGCACCCTCCACTCCTCCACCTACCCAGGTCTGAATAGTCCTTCCAGATCCATAATAAATCCCACCTCCTCTGTGAGGCCTTTTCTGATAACCCCAGCCCACCACTGATCTCTTACTACATAATTAACACCTATTTGGAACATAGATTTTTTTTTCCCATTCGACTGAATTAAAGGTTCCTTTTAGGCAATCACCCTGCACCTCTTTAACAACCTACAATACCTTCCACAGAATAAGACATGTAATTGAGCCTTCAAAGAATACTTGTTGATCCATTCATTTCCCCTTTCTTTTTCATAAATCCATGTAACTTTAATTAGAAGTGGAGGCAAGTGAAAGTGTTAAGGGGTTCAGCTTTCTGTTTGGAAATGTGCTGGTAAAATTTGGCTATACAATGTTTTAACTTAATGATCTCTCATGGCTATCATTAAAGTTGAGTCTCTTACCAAAACCTTCCTGTAATTAGGTGTCAAGAGAAAGGACAGAAGAACATAGAATTCAAGGGTCTGCTAATAATGCTTTCCAACTACTGAATAGCTTTTAAAGATTTTGGGTGGGCCGTGGCATACGTATTAGAAGGATCAATTACCAAGGAATTTACAAATAGAACAGAGTTCAAAATGTGCCTCCATGGAATTATGTTCTTAATCCCCAGCAGTATACAAATAGGCCCCAGGTCACCTTCTGGTCCAGCTGCTGTTGATCAGGCACAGCCGCCAGTGCCCTGGAGCCACTCCCATTCCTCTGTCGTAGGTCACATATTAAGCATTCATCACTGCTCCTTCTCAGAGAAGCCTTGGGAGAGGCTAGCTGATAGAGTTTGGATCTGGTCCCCACTCAAATCTCATGTTGAAATATCATCCCCAGTGTTGAAGGTGGGGCATGGCGGGAGCGGACAGGAATACAGGAGCGGGTTTCTCATGACTGGTTTAGCACTATCCCCTTCGTGCATCCCCACCGTGCTGTCCTCATGACAGTGAGTGCATTCTCGAGAGATCTGGTCATTTAGAAGTGTCGGCGCCCTCCCTCTCTCTCTTGCTCCTGCTTCTGCCTTGTGCCTGCTCCCCGCTTCACCTTCTGCTGTGAAACCTCCCCAGAAGCTGAGCCAACATCATGCTTCCTGTACAGCCTGCAGAACCATGAGCCAGTTACACCTCTTTTCTTACAAATTACCCAGACTCGAGTATTTCTTCACAGCAATTCGAGAATGGGCTAACACATCGACTGAACACCCATCTCACAATCCATGGCCTTACATCATGTCCTCATCAGCTCAGGCTGCCATTACAAATATGCCACAGACTGGATGGCTTAAACTACAAACATGTATTTCTTAATTTGGAGTCTGGACATCCTAGATCAAGGTACTGACAGATTCAGTGTCTGATGAGGGCTCGCTCACTGGTTGCAGAAGACTGTCTTCTTGCTGCATCTTTACATGGTAGAAAGAAGGCCAGCAAGCTCTCTGGGACCTCTTTTGTAAGGGCACTAATCCCATTCATGAAAGCCCACTCATACGACCTAATCACCTCCCAAAGGCCTCACCTCCTAACACCATTGAATTGGGGGTTAGGATTTCAACAGAGGAATTCTGGGAGGACACAGACACTCAGTTCATAACACATCACATACCACAATTCATGGTCTGATGCCACACACATGTAAGCACATTTAAATTATGGTTTCCCTGACAGTGGGGACCATTCATCCAATTCACCTTGGATTCTCAGGGGCTCCGGCACTGGGCATCTGGTAGAGTCTCACTTTATATAGATTGACTTGAAGGCTACAGAGCTCTGGAGACCCTCAGCAGAGGGCACCAGCTGCCCAAATGGGAGAGGCAGGAGAGAACACTTGCTTATGTGAGCTGAGTCTTGAAAGCTAAAGAGCATTACTTGGGGCCAAGATGAGGAGAGAAAGGTCCCAGAGGGGAAGAGTTTGAACTATCCCAAAAGTGCAACTGGTTTGAGATAAAACAAGTTTCTCCATATGGTTGGAGTATCAGGGTAGGAGCACAGGAGATGAGACTCCAGAAATAAAATGAGGCCAAACTGAAAGTTTTTACACTCATAATAAGGAATTTGGATTGAATTCTGTAAGCAAGGCAAGAAAGCAGCAGAGAGATTTTAATTAGGCAGATGAGATGACAGACATGTATTCCAGAAAGATAAATAATTCACCACATTTACAGAAAAAGGTGAAAATGCATATTTATCTTACTAGATGCTGAAAAAAAAAACCCTGATATAATTCAGCAACCATTTCAGATTTCTCAAAAACTAGGATCATAGGAAAATTTTCTTGACTTGTAAAAACGTATATAATAATAAATGTTCTTGATATTTGAATACAGAAGAGCCCACTTTGTAGCCAGGAGCAGAAAGCAGCCTTCACCAATAAAACTGATGACTGGACTTAAGATCCCAGCCAAGGCAATCAGAGAAGGAAAGGATTAAACTTATGATACACACAGTGAAAAACATCTCCCCAAATGGAAAGATGAGTATAGAAGAATATTCACTATTTTATAATTCGTGAGAAAGCAGAAACTGTCTACCTGTCTAACAACAGGAAACTGTTGGAATAAATTTTAGTTCACCCATAATTTGAGTGCCAAGTAAATGCCCCCAAAAATGAGACAGAATTATAGGTACTAATATTATAAGATTTTCAAAGCATATAAAATGAGAAAAGGAAGTCACAGAGCAATATATGTAGAATGTTTTGTGTTGTGTAAAAGAAAAGAAAAAATGAAAAAAAGAAAAGGAAAAATGTGTGTGTGTGTGTGTGTGTGTGTGCGTGTGTGTGTGTGTGTTCACACACCCTGGAAATATACATAGCAGGTCATTGTTGGGGATTATCTCCGAGAGGAATAAAGTTAGAAGTGTCAGGAAGATAGCTGAGAGGAACCTTTCACTTTTCACCCCAAACATTTGTATATTATTTGAAACACTTCAGAGAAACCATATCATTTTTTTTTCTCTAATTTAATAAGAAGAGTCTTTCCCAAAGCAATTTTCTGGCAAGATCAGTAGTTTATTACAATCATCAAGGCAAAAAAAAAAAAAAAATGATGAGGGCATGAATCAGGATAAAAGGAAGGAAAAAGAAGAAAAACTTGAAACCTTTAGAGGTGGAAATGAGAGGTTGGTGACTGAACAGACGTAAGAGGAATAGGAAAAGGAAGTGTTCAGGGAGGACTTGGGGGGCTCAGATTTGGGGAGAGGGTGAATAGTAACACATGAACAAGAAACAGATGCCAGAGGAAAAAAAACGTGAATTTATTTTGAGACATGCTACACTTAAGAGGCCCCCGAAATGGTGGGTGGGCAGGTTGCACTGCCCTTTAGTGACCCAGACCTGGGTAGATGTTTCGGTGGCCTTTATCCCATGGCACTTGTCTAAGCTTCCATCCTCACTCCAACTGTCTTCCAATCGCCTCTACTCTCATTCTTACTTTTGCAATCATTTCTCCACACAGAAGAAAGAATAATCTTTTGGAAAATTACCAGTGTCTTCTCACCACACTTGCCAAAGTCCAGTGAGCTGCAGATCTGACCCCACACCCTATCTGGTTCCACTGGTTCCAGCCACACAGGCACACTCTGCTTCTGTCACCTCCTCTAGCTGGGCCCACACACTCATGCACTGACACCTACACACACATGTCCCACCCACCTGCCAGATAATCCCACTCATTATTTAGGGCTCCATTTCAGTATCATCTCCTGGGAGAAGCCATCCTTGATTTCCACGTCACCACGACAAGTGTGGCCCCTGGTGTTTTCTCTCCTTCGTCTCCCCACTGGCACTGGAGGAGCAGGAAGCAAACAATTCACCACTTCATCCCCAACCCTAGCTCAGGCCTAGCACAGAATGGGGGCTCAATAGATACCCATTGGGTGAAACAATTGATTAAAAAGTTGATGAAGGAATGCACTAATGAATGAATGGACCGATGGATGAATGGGGAGGGCACGACTGGAAAAAATTCAGAAACAAAAATGGGAAGACAGGACGACTGCCCAAGAACCAAAGGAGAAGACACATCAAGGCTAAGACTGGGAAGCCCTCCAGGGGAAATGCTGTGAGCCAACAGCACCAGGGTCTGCGGGGAGGGAGGTCAGGCTGCAAAAGAATCAAAAAGGGGTTTAGATTTCATACAAGAGGGCACTGATGAACCTTTTCCAGATCACTATCCACGGATGAGGAGAAGCCGATCACTGTAAGGTGATGTGCATAAGAGAGGGAGCCACGTGGGAAGGAAAGGAAGCGCAGGGAAGAGAGAGGGCTTCGAGTGGAGGCAGGATGAAGGAAAGGCTGGTTTAGGGTGGAGCAGACCTCAGGAGTGTGTCCCTCTCTCTGTATATGTAATTATAAGAAAAGCAAAGGCAATAAGTATTAAAAATGCAGCACCTCCTAATGATTGTATTACACATTGCTGTCATCTACTCCCTGAGCCTCAGTCCACTGTCCCATGTGGTGTAGACTCTACCAGCTGAGCTACTGCACTCCTCTTCCCGTCTCCCAGTGCCAGTAGGGTGGTCACTCTTCACAGCACAAAATCTGGAGAAACTTCAAATCATGACTTTTTTGTCCCGAAAGCCAGATGTTAACCATTAGCCAGCACACCCCGCCCTGGGGGCCCAGCAGGAGGGAGGAAGGGAGAAAAGGAGAGAAAGGGAGGGAAGGAGGGAGAGAAGGAGGGAGGGGGAGAGTGATGAGCGGGGCAGAGGTTGTGGTCAACACCTGGACATCAGAATTCGCCCCACGGGCTGTTATTTGTGAGTCTTATTTTCTCCTCTCACCTGAGTTAATGTCACTCTGCAAATGAGGTTCTTATCTATTACAGGAGTTGCTACTTCCAGTGAAAAAAGTCACAGCTCAGTTCTCTAGATAGTGCAGTCATCACCTCCTTACAAACAGTAATCCTTAAAGAAGCAGTTTCTCTATCCCAGAGACCAGAGGAGCCCCTGGAGAACTGAGCCCTAGGAAGGGGTACAATGATTCCATCAGTCATATGGATGTGGAAAGTCAGAGGATGGATGGAGGCTTCTCAGCATGTGGGGAGCAGGAGGGACTCGGGGGCACCTGCCCGGCCCTGGGCCTTGCCAGCTCACCCACCTGACCGGTGACCTTCCATTCTCAGCCCAGCTTCCCAAGAGGCGCCACCCTGCCTAGTTCCATTTCCTAATATGACTTGTTTGCTATTTGTTCTTTAATTTGGTCAAAACCAAATGGAAACATGCACTGACATACTTTTTAGAACTTCCATGACAGCATATCTTAAACTAAGAAAAATCACATCAATAAATTATTGTTTGCAAGTTAGGGGGGAAACCCATGACTTTTTTATTTTACTGGTGAAACACCTTGATACAAAATTGTGTTTCCCCTCCTGGGTGACTGTGTCTCCAGCTGTGACTCAAAAGCATTAATGTAAGATGGCTATATGTCCTGCTGCTGGGTTTGGTCCCACCTCGAGGGACCATGTCAGGTGTGATTCCAGGGGCAGGTGGCCACCTGGGCCCCCGCACCCTGAGCCAGCTTGAGAACCGCAGCCATGGGCCCTTGCCCCTTAGCCCCGTAGAGACCTACTCGCAGCTCCCCTTGTGAGCAGAGTCACAATTTATCCATCTTATAGCTAGGACCCCTACTCAAGCATGTATCCATAGTAAACCCTCAGCAAACATTTGAGGAATTTTTAAATGTTCCTCTATTTGATGCCCACGTCAGTAATAAATTCGAATAGTAATAAAATCTGAGATTCTTTCAGGCAAGTTTATTTTGTCATTTCTTATCCCAAATTTCCACCTTTTTAGGAAATAGAAATCCCTATAAGTGATTCAGGTCCACTGGTGGCCACTCTAGAAAAAACTTCAGGAGTTTATGCGTATTTCAGAGGGTGAGTTGTATATGTCCACTTGACTAAGCCATGAGCTGCCCAGATACTTGGTTAAACATTATTCTGGTGTGTCTGTGAGGGTTTTTCCTTTTTGATAAAATTGACATTTGAATTAGTAGTAAACTGAATAAACAGATGGCCCTCCCCAATTTGGGTGGCCCTTGTCCAATCCGTTGAGGGCCTGAATAAAGCAAAAAGGCTGACCCCTCCTCTGGATAAGACAGACTTCCTCTTGTTGGGCTGTCTTCAAGCTGGGACACTATTTTTTTCCCACCTTCAGATCAAACTGAAACATGGGCTTTTCCTGGATGTCAGGCCGGCCAGCATCAGAACTGGAACTGACAGCATCAGCTTTCCTGGGTCTGGCCCAACCTGCAGATCTTGGGACTTGCCTGCCTCCAAAATTATGCAAGCCACTTCTTTATAATAGATCTCTTTTATCATAAGAAATTCTTGGTTCTGTCTCTGAAGACCCCTGACTAATACGTTAAAAACAACTTGGGAGAACACTCATTTCCAGAAGGCTCCTCTGATGCTGAAAGAGGCCCTGGACACTAAGCAGAGGGGGCTGGGAGGTGTGACCCCCACCTCCCCACCTGAGGCTAGGGGGCCTGCCCCTCCTCACAGCTCACGGCGCTTCCCAGGGAATACAGGGTCAAATGCAGGATGTCTCAGCACACTCGGGACCCTGGACCACTTGGCCATATTTGGGCTTCATCACTGTTAAGCCCAAGCTGCAACCTGTTAGCCAAGAAGATGGTGTGCCCTCCAAGCACTGAGGCGGACACGCCACCCAGACCTGCACAATTCTAGAGCCCCACTAACACCACTTGTATGTTCATTCCTGTAGGACAATCACCACGTGCCAGCTTGAGGCCCTCATTCCCACTGCGTGAGGAGTGCCTTCATGTCTAGTAGGAATTTGGACATCCAGGCCACCGCTGGGCCCACACCAGGGCAAAGACAGGCCCACAAGTCCACAGAGGAGCAACAGGCAAAGCCTGCAAGTCTGGAAACTGCTCCTAAATAGTGCAGGGTGGGTGGGGTGCAAATGGCACTGATCTGGTGACTGTTAAAATTCGGTGGTAGGTGATACGTATCTGGGGGTTCACTTTACCATTCTCTTTATTTTCTTGTGTTTATATGTTTTGTACGTTGATGTATGTTTTTATGTTGATGTATGTTTTAAAATCCTCATAATAAATGTTTAAATTTTATAAACGGGTGGTTTACGAGGCATGTTACAAGGTTGGCAAGTGACCTTGCAAGGTAGGCAGGGCTGTAAGCAGAGGAAGTGGAGATCAGTGTGAGGTGGGTTAGGCTCCCTCACCCCTCCTGCCAGGTCAGGGATGGGCAGAGCAGGATGAATGGGCTCAAGGCCCTTTCTCCTGCTGCCAGTTTTTAGGGGCCTGTCCTGATGAGTGGGTTGTGGAGGCCTTCTCCTTGGGAAGACCAGAGGCATCCAAACCAAGACTCAAGGCGGGAGATGCAGCACTAAACCCTGGGTGGTGAGGGTCTCTTTGGGATTCGACAAGGTACAGCCCAGGGGCACATTCAGGAACTAAACCATGTGCCTGGCGTGGACCAGCCTGTATTTCTGCCAGCCTGAAGCACAGCGCACGCAGTCAAAATCAGCAGGGACCCACCAAGGCCAGAAGAGACACCTGCACTGCTCACTTTGATCCTAGAAAGATGCCTGTGCAGGCCGGGCACAGTGGCTCGTGACTGTAATCTCAGCACTTTGGAAGGCTGAGGCAGGCAGATCCCTTGAGGCCAGGTGTTCAAGACCGGTCTGGGCAACATAGGGAAGCCTACAAAAAGTAAAACAATTAGCCAAGCATGGTGGTGTGTGCCTTTGTCCCAGCTATTCGGGAGGCTGGGGTGGGAGGATCACTTGAGCCTAAAAGGTCAGTGCCATGATCATGATCATGCCCCTGGACTCCAGTCTGGGTGATAGAGTGAGACACCGTCTCAAAAAAATTGCATATGCTAGGGAATAATGAAATACAGGTGGCCCTCCAAATTCATGAAAATATTTTTTCAAAATACGTGATAAAAATAACAATACAAAAATAAAAAATAACATAAATAAAACAATGCAGTATAACAAATATTTATATAGCATTTACATTATAATAGGTATTAGTAATCTAGAGATATTGTATTTAAAGTATATGGAAGATGCGCATAAGTTATCTGCAAATACTGCACTGCACCAGTTTATATCAGGGACTTGAACATGCTCAAATTTTGGTATCCATGGGGGTCCTGGAACCAATCCCCCTCAGATCCCAAGGCATGACTGTACACAAACCCCTCATAATTCACTTACATTTTGTCCATCTTCAGGAGGGGAAATAAGTCTTTGTGTGGGACTGGGTCTTCCAGGCAAAGAATACTCAAAACAACCACGTTTTCATTGTTTTATCTCAGGCAATAAAAGCCTTCTGTGACTCCTTCTCTGGTAAAAACTGTAAGAAGCCCAGAATATACAGTACCTCTGCTAAATACCACCTTAGGGGAAAATTCCTTGTCAACAGAGTTAGAACCACGTTTCAATTTTTTTGTTTGTTTTGGAAAAAAACAGAAAGTTTCTATTTGGGCGGGCGGCACTGGAAATTTTTAATGTTTGCAAAGCAAAAGCAATATTGTCAGTAGATTGCCAAGCAATTATATTTAATGGAATTTGATAAAATGAAGTTTGTCAGAATGACCTCAGAGTAGAGAGCACTTCTGATGTGAGGCTGGGTGAAGGCTGAGTTCCAAAGTTTGAAGGGTTCATACAGTTTTAAATTCTTGAAATTTGGAACGGACTCTTTGCTTCTTTTTCTGCCTATTCAGTAGACAAAAGTGAGCAAAGCCTGTTTTGGGGGGTTCTCCACTTTGGGAAAACCATGCATTTCAGATGATATCCAAGGATGGCTTCAAGTCTGAAGTAAGAAGCATTATAACAATGAGTTCTTTGAACATTTTTCTTCTTGTTTTTGAGGAGATTCAGATATCCAGACAGCTGCCGGGGTGTCAGTTGCCCAGAAGCTCCAATGGATGGGGTAAGGCACCTGTTCAAGCTGTCTCCTCGACTTCCCTTTTTTGCAGCTTCTCCTTCCAGCATCTAGGCTTCACTGCAGATCCTCACAAGCAGCTGGGCTCATGGCTAGAAACCCAAATCTTCACTAGATGGCAGTGGCATTTGCCAGATCAGCTGTGGAGCAGAGCAAGGTATGTCTGAACTCAGAATCCATAGGTCATAGAATCCATGGATCTAATGAAGCTGCTGCCACCTGCCTTAAAAAGAGACCCCAGCCAGAGGTTCCATCCAGAGCTGAGAAGATGCTCACCCACCAAGAAGAGCAGTGGTGGTCCCCTCTTCCAGGCACGTCAGGTGGTACAGAAGGGCTGGGGTATATCCCGCACCTTCTCACCTACTCTCTTCACAAAGATGAAGAAGACCAGCATGGCCTGTAACCATGGAAACACAGCCATTGACCCCTGGTATCTTGCTGGGGGTCAAGGGGTCCAAACAGGGATGGCTAATCCCTCCCACCCCAGTGTAACTGGTGCCACTTGGCTTGTTTATAACCATGACTGCCCTGCAACTCTGAAGTGGTCATTCAGGAAAAAGTGACCAATTTTAGCACTGAGAGACACAGACTAATGACGCATCAGTGGACTCCTGTCACACTGTTGTTGTTGTGGTGGGGAGGGGAGAGGCGAAATCATAATGAGGTCAAAATGGTTTGTTTGTTCTTCTTAATTTAATGGAAATGAGTAATTATAAACTTATAAGACCAAAATCAACTTGTAAGGCATATTATGCAGCTGCACACTCCCCCACACCCATCACACACACACACGCACACATCACACACACACATATCTCACACACACACACACACACACACACACACACACACACACACACCATGGTCAACATCAACCCACTCAGTAGGCCTTTCCTCAGCTCGTTGCCTCCCACCTTAAAGATATTATTTATCTACCACATTTTGTAAAACTTTTATGATAAATTGCAAAATTGTTTTCTTGTCCTTTACTCAGGAAATACACATAACTGTTCATTTCTTTCTATTGCATCTGCAACCACTTTGTTCATGAAATAAATAATTCACTAACTCTATTACCCTTGGGTATTTTCATTGAACATGCCGGCTCCTCCTTGTTGCTTTCCTCTGAGCCCCACCATGGACTTGGATCCTTGCACTGCAGGGTCTGGCCCTGGCCCCCAGGATCCAGGAGGTATCCACCAGGTGAGCATGCTCCTGATACTGCAGTGTGCTTCCCTGGGCTCATCTCTTCCAATTACATTAGATGTTGGAACAAAACACGATATCAATCCTGATGCCATTATTTCCACCTTGGCCAGGCCTCCAATCCACAGAGGCCAACCCAACCCTAGCACAACTCTACCTTCAACCTGCTGTGGGCGGGGACAGCCAGGTCCAGAGAGGTGAGCTGACTGCTCAAGCCCCACACTAAGATGGTGGTGACGCTGCAGCCCAGTGTCCTGCCTCTCAGCAGTCCAGGACCTTCACCAGGCCAGGTGTCTGCTCTAATGGCCCCTACCCTGAGCCAAGCACTGCAGGCCAGCAGCACTGGCACATCCTGCAGGGCAGGTCTGTTGGCTGGAAAGCCAGTCTTGCAAGTGGGTTCACGTGTTTGCTGTCAAGGCTTTCTGTTCCCAGGACTCTGCTTTCGTGATATTAATCACATATTCCTCAAAACTATGACATACACTCAAAGGTAAGACACCGTGCGGAGGCAGAGGAGCAACCATCTGTTCTTTATAGGACAAAATTTTCATCGTAGCTTATCTTTTTCTTAAACATGAATAGAAAAGAAATGACTGAGATAATTGTCATATTTCTAGAAATTGTCATATTTCTAGAAATATGACATTTCCTATTTTCTAACAAGAAAGAAAACAGCCCCCATCCAAAGTCATCACAAGTCATATACCTGTGGGCTGTGGGATGTGTGTGTTGTATGTGTATGTGGTGTCTGTGTGGTCATGTGTGAGTGTGTGGTGTGCATGTACATATGTCTGGTGTGTATGTGTGGTGTGTATGAGGTATGCATGTGGTTTGTGTGTGTGTGTGGAATGTGTATGTGCCTTTAACACGTCTATGCTTGTGTCACATAAAAAGAGAGAATTCACTATCCAGATCAAATTAATAACTTTATCTATTAATGTCAAAAGAAATTCTTAAACTGTTTTTCAAACCATTTAGGTATTTACATGTAAGTCATCCATATTATAAGATTTTTAAACAATTTTGAGAAAAAAGTCAACTTTTAAAGTTCAACTCCACATCAAAAAATAACTTTTCAGTCTAGAAGTAAAATAAAATTCTACTATATTGCAGTAGAATTGATTATAGTTATTTTATATAGTTAAAATAACTTTTGTATGGTCTTTGCTCACAGTTACCAAAAGAATACAGCTCTGAGAAAATGAAAATTTAAGATATTTTTATAGACTTGGTCAAGTGAAAAAAAATTGAGAATAAATTTTTGAATGAATGTAATTTTTAAAGACCACCTATAAAAAGCAGTTGAGCATTTACAAATGAAGCAAATGATTTCTACCACCCCAAATATCCCTAGATGCACAAATGGGAGAAATAAAATAATTTTTAAAGAGTCTTTGTAAAAACAAAGCTCTGTTCCAAAAGGGGAACATATCAGGAAGGGTCCAGCAAATCAGGAAATAACGCAGTACTTTTCTGGTCATTAAATCTCCTATAAATAGCTCGCCATTTTCACTGTCAGTGAATGAACAACACTCACAAGCTGAAACCTATATAACTTCGCAGGAGCCCTCACAGGTGTTTATGAATGGCGTAATCTGCTGGCTCACTGAAGCTGACGCTGTTAGAATAGCTCTGAGCAGCGGGCACCTAAAACCACTGCTTTTAAGTTGGGCTTCCTGATTCTTGCCCTTGGCACTTGGGTCAGTCCTAAATATGGTCGCTTCTTATCCTTTTGAAGTCTGTGCTGTGATGTGCTCTTAAAAGGGGCCCTTCTTTTGGGGACCACACTGGGGCCAAAGGCAAACCCAGTGCAGCCCACACAGCATTGCCTCCTGCTCCATCCTCGCCCCCCAGCAGGCAGTTTCAAAGCTGAATGTCAAGGCTGTGCTTGTCTTCAGATGGCCCAGCGGTTCTTTAAAAACTGAACCCCCGCCTCCTGTCCCCTGCATTGTTTGTGTTCCTCCCTACAGTTTCCCCACTGCAGATCTGAAGATGGAGAAGGTGGAAGACCAGGATACTGCCTTTTGAACCTGCTAAAGAACAGCAGCCTCCTTGAGTGATTGGGGTCCTACCCAGTTTCGACTTTAGGATAAGCTCATTTAAAGGTGGGCAGCACAATAATCAATACTCATTTGTATTTCTATCAGCCTTTAGATCGAAATATCAAATACTTTTAAAAATTTAATGAAAATATTCATTGTTCTTTGCTTTTGGATTTTTCTTTTCTTTCAAAGACATAGTTTCCTGTTCTTCCTCTTACGTCACCAAAAGAAAAAATGAAATATCAGGTATATATAGGGGAGTAAAAAGGTTCTTCCAATGAGGCCCAACTGAAATGAGTATCAACCTCCAGGCAGGGTAAGCTGCGGTGTTCCTGTGTGCATAGCCCGTCCTGTTCTCTAGCAGCAAACTCAATGGTGGACCAGTTAGACGTGCTTTGAGCTTTGAATTCTAGTGTTGCTCAGGAATGTCTTCCATTTTTAAATTTTAGGTTCTTCATTAATTCACATCATAAGCTGTTGCTCAAATAGTTTAATGTTTCCGAGATGATCAAAATTTACCAGACATCTGTATTTTACAGTCCCTGTTCTCAGATTAGGTTGAAATATTTTTCAATTATAATTTGTTTGTGTGCTATCCTAATATCACCTGTAAGTAGGTATTTCTTTGAGAGGGGAAAATCTGTTATTCAGTATATCAATTTCCCAGGAAACTAGGAAACATTTGAGGGCTTTATGTTTAATTTAGAAAAAAAAAAATTACATTGAAGAGAATAATTCATCCTTTCCCAAACCCTAAACCTTTAGATTTTATGATTGGTATCTAGTCATATGATAAAGGCCCCTTTCTATCTACCAGAAATTTTTTAAAGTAAAGATACCAGTAGAACTACTCAAAATTTCTAAATAATGCCAAATTAAGGGTTTTTTTTTTCAGTTTAATAATTTTTCAATAAAATAAGTTCACGGTTTTAAACTCAACATGGGCAATGTGAGAATTTGCACATGTGCACCAACAGAGGGCCATGTGATCATTTGAATCAAACATGCACACAGGAAACTGTCCTTTAGTGTCTGGTTTTCTCTCTGGTGATTTCAAACTTCTCCAGAAAAGTGGAGGACACTGCCTGAGTTTATGTTCGCATCACACCACCATTCACAGCGGCCAGTGAACAGGGAAGCAAACCATGGACGGTACAGAGCCCTAATTAGTCATGCCATGCACCCCACCCATTACTGCAACCCCTTAAATATGACAACACAAAGTAAGCCCAAGACACAGATAAGCTCTGTGCAGATCCAGCCCTTTGACTATGAATACTGCTGCTGATGCTGCCGGTAACTCACGAACTTACAGCAACAGATTGTCGGTGGAGAGCTGTCTTATTTTAGTGCATTCATCACGATTTTGCCACTTTTGACCTTTCAAACTGGATGCCTGCCTTCTTTCTTTACAAAGCCAAAGCAAAGCTCTAAGCAAAGTGATTAAAACAAAAATGTAAAGGTAAGTTTGAGAATTCTCCCTCGATTTGAAAACTACTCTGTTTAATATGACAGGTACAAAAAGCTTTTCCAAGGTCTATTTGTCTATTTGAAATGTAATCTTTTTAAAACAGCAATTATACTCACACTCTAGAAGCAAACACAACCTCAAAGCCTTCAGGGAGTTTTGTATGTTTGCTTTGGTTTTTTTTTGTTTGTTTTTGGCCCCTGGTTATATAATTTAAATAAACAAAACCAGAAGAAGCTTCAGATTCTCTTAAAATAAACTCAACCAAATATGTATATTTTATGCTCATTTATAACTCTTTGGTAAAATACAATAGTTATACTTAGAAGCTAAAATCAAGATTAAATTAAAAGGCAGACTGAAAAGGCGAAGAGGCCCTCTTCTAAGACCAATGGTCACATTCATCTGTAAGTACTTTTATATAGTTAAAGGCACCCCATAAAGTTAAGTATTTCCTTTAATGTTTTGGTTCCAAAATTACCAGATATTGCATTTTACCTGAGGATATGTTCTGTTGGATTTTTAAACTGGAATCTGCAGGATTTACGGAATAGACATCCTGCGGGTTTCTCAGTATTATTGAGGACACCGAGGGGATAGAGTTTGTGTCTCATTTCAATACAAAGCCATGCCTTGGAGTGGCAGGATTGTAATTCCAACCTTAGCCCCTTGTGTAGGGGATGTCTGCTCTGCTGTGGGGGCTGGTAACGCTCGGGGCTGCCCAACGGACAGAAGGAAATAACCGCGTGCAGATTACTTGAACGGTGCTGAGGATTTTTCCTTAAATATCATAGCACGCTTGCATAAGAGTGGAATTTTATGGACTACATCGTGATTTTATCATCTTTGTGTTGGAGGAAAAAAACTCCTTTCCAGCCTGTGGCTCCTAGCTCAGCGCCCGCGTTCCTTTTCAGTCCATTTCAATGGAAGCCTACAGTCACCAGAAAAGCAGTCCCAGGATTTTTGTTCCGTTGCTGTAAACCAGCACCTTTCCTTAAGAAATGAAAGACAAACCCACAGAAACCTGGCCTGGGTGAGAAAGTAGAGCCCGTCGGAAAGAAAGCAACACAGCATTTGGCCTGCTCTGCAAGGAGCTGGGAATTGTTGCTGCGGGGGGAAGAAGACGCCCGCCCTCCCCCGGGGACACACGGCAGGAGGAGGGCCACTGCGTGCGTCTCTCCTCCCGGGGCTGCCCAGGTCTCCCCAGCGCGCTTCCTAGACCCTAGGCAGGCCGGACCCCCGCTGTCCAGGACTGGGCGCGCACGACAGTGGCCGGACACCTGGTAAGCCAGGTGGCAAAGGCGTGCCAAAAAAGTGGCGCCCAGGGAAAATCGGGACGGAGCGGGTCACCCGAGTGGTAAACCTTTTCCCAGAGGATGCAGGAGAAGCGTATTTGTAGTTTCCTCCTCACCGCTGTCAAGCTAGCTGATTACTAAGGAGTGCGCATTTTCCTGCCTCTGACAGTGGCGGGTGCGCCCCGCACCCCGGGCTTCAGGGAAGGAAGCGGTCTGCCCCGAACTGGCCCCCACCCAGGCCCCGGGACCCCCGACCCCCAGGGCGGCCCGCGCAGCACCCACCTTGACCACGTAGGTGACTCCGGGCCCCAGCACCTGGTCGCTGGCGTGCGGCGCCCCCCGAGGGGGCCTGGGCAGCGGCTCGTCGCCTGGCCGGCCTTTCCTGGCGGCGTTCATGGCCGGGGCGCGGGGCGCCGGGGGCGCGCTGCCGTCCGGGGCGGCCAGGCTGGGCGCGCTGCAGCTGCCGGAGAGCCGCGCGCCCGCCCGCTCCCGGGCGGCAGACGACAGGCCTCGCAGGCCGGAGCTGGAGAGTTTCAGGTGGGACACCTTGTGGAGCAGGTGGCCCAGGCTGCCGGGCCCATCGTCGGGCGCCTTGCGCAGCGCCTCGCCGGACACCAAGTAGGGAGCCGCCGCCGGGCTCGCGCGCGCCGCCGAGACCTTGCCTCCACCGCCGCTCACCGACAGACTGTGGAGAAGGTCATCGACCGATGTCACCGAGTCATTCCTGAAGCGGTTGTACTTGGTGCGTGGAAGCATGCCCCTCCGTGGGCTCGCTGCATCCGCCCGGGCGCTGCTGGTGCCGGCCCCGGCGCGGGCTGCCGCGCATAGCAGGCGAGCCACTGTCCCCGGAGCGGGACGGAGAGTGGGGGCCCCGGGACAGCCTTCTGGAGAGGGAGAGCAGAGCACGAGGATGGTGCCCTCCCACCATTAAAAACCAGCACAGCAGCGGCCGCGCAGCCCCGGCCCGGGAGACCGCTGCTTGGGGTTGCAGGTTTGCTTTGCAAAAGTCATAGTTGCCTCTGATGGAGCGCCCAGCTGCTTGGGGCTGCTCACAGCAAAAGCATGACTCACTCTGAGAGGAGACCCTTCTCAACAAAGGCTCGGTGAGCACTGCAAATCACTTCCTGTAGCAGGAAAAAAAAAAGGAAAAAAGAAGAAAAAACGACATCCACCCGCTGACAGCACACTAGAGCCAATCAATTCTCAAATTTCCTTTTTCTACCTTCCCAGAGATTTCCTTCCAACCTTTGATTTTTCACCTTCCCATCCCCCGCACTCTGCATTTGTGCCAAAGGTAAATCCAATCCAGTTCCTTCAAATCGTCAAATGAACTTTCTGAAACCCATTATTCTGTTAGGTTTTGCTCGTCCCTGCTCAGCCCATCTGTGTGAGCCTGTAAAAGTGTCTAACAGCGATGCGTTAAAATGTGACGAAGGCTTTTTAAGAATCAGATCTTCAGCGAATCCTGATGAATCCTGACTTGGAAGGCAGCAGGAATTTTTAAATAGAAAAAACAAAAAGGATATTCACCCCCAGGTAAACATAAAATACCAATTTCCTGGGTTTTTCTTTTTCTTCTCAAATGAACAGAGCAGCGATGACAAGTGTCTTTGTGGCAATGCAGTTCCTCCAAAAAACAAAATCTGCATATGAACTTCTGCACAGTGCCAATCAAGGGGTCTTCCCTGCTGATTTACAGCAGTCTTTCTCAGCCAGGGTTAAGTTGAATATCCACTTCCAAAAAAGAAGAAGAGTGCTGCTTTGACGAGTGGCTACAGGCTCCAGAAATCCATTCCAAAAAGGAGGCTGCATTTGAAGCTTTATCCCTACTGAATGTGTTTAAGGTCTGGAAAAACGCCTAAGAAATGCTGCAAATACGTTTCAGTGTTCCTTCGGTTGCTGCTTGCAACCCTGCAGTCAGGAAGGAAAAAATGCAGCTGTTCTCATTGCACATCAAATCCACAGGGGGGAAAATATGCCTTCTTTTCAGGAGTCAGGCTCGGGCTTGCAAGTAAAATGCACAGGCCTTCTTCCTCTCAGTTAGGAGAGCAAGGCTTTCGCCGTCCCCAGAGGTCTGCCCGGGACTGAAGCTGACTCTTGACCTCAGTGGGCTCTGCCAGCCTTCCTCATGCATTAAGATCACCTGCTCCACAGTGAAACACTCACTATCAAAGTTTCCCCGCAACTTCCGAGCAAGAGAATAAATTCACCTCTAGCGCACTCTCAGGTCACCCTGAGTCCTCTCATGTGGGGCACGTGAGGTCCCCAGTCTTGAACCCCGCTCTACGGAGCAGCCTTTAATGAGCACCACTCATGGCGGGCGAGCGGGTGAGGCCCACCCCTGGGACGCAGGAGCGCAGCGGAGCCGCGGCGTCCCCACGGCTCGCCTCCTGTGCCGCAGCCCTAGCAGCACAGCCACACGGCACTCATTTGTCCCCTTCCCCTGGCTCGCATAGCAACAGCAATTGCACACCCCACGGAAGATTTTGATGGTTATCAGAGTCCTCCCCAGATCTGAAGCGAAACAGCCCTATCACTCCCAAAGCGAGATCTTCGTTAGATGCAGACAAAAACAGCAAAATGTGAATGAAATGCTGTTTGTGTGAATGAAAAGGCTAGCGAGCGAGCCAGCGTTTCTGTGAATGAAGCAGGGCCTTGCAGCCGGTGCCAGGCAATCCCCTGGGCTCCAGCGGCCTCAGCCAATGAGCGGCCGCCCCGATGACTCATTCAACAAAGGCTTGCTCAATAGTGGAAGATTCCATTTCAATCAAAGGCGGGATCTTTTATCCAACGGCAGTGTGGGAAAAAAAAAGAAAAAGAAGAACCACCCAGCGGATTACAAAGATACCGGGAGGAAGAGGCCAGCTGCTCTGGAGAGGAAAAGCTAGTTTTAAAGGGAATTCGAGATCCCTTAGTCAGGTCTGAGTGTGAAGAGGGTCTCTCTTGGAGGTGAGCTGTGCTCCTAACTTTCATTCAGCCGTTCATTTACATCAAGGAGCAACCATGAATGTGCCACTCGTTCAGCTTTTATTATGAATGCACATTGAATGCACGTTCAAAACCTGGGTTTCTAGCCCTTGATTCTTTTTTGTGAAAGGCCTGTAGAACACCTGTGCACGTTCTAAGGCTCCAGGGAGGGAAAAAAAATCCAAAGCTACACTTTTAACCCTTTAGCCAAAAGGAGACTTTTATTTCTTTAATTATGAGGCCAGTGGAGGGAAATTGGTCATTTTAAAATATAAATAGCAATATAAATGCACTATATGTGAAAAGATATATAATCAGAGAGGGAAATTGATATTCCAAGAACATAATAGTACGGTAAAACCTCACTTACCTGGAAAATAGTATCAACGTTTTGGAATGCAGCAGAAAGGTGGAAAAAGAAAAACCCGAAGGCCTCTCAGCATCAGAAGGAGGCTGTGCTCCCCACGCAGAAGCTCACACACCCTACGCATGAGAAAGCCCTTTGCCCTTTCTGGGGAGCTGTTTGTGTTTATTTTAGACCCTATACCAGAAAGCCCACATATCTGCTTGATCAACATAAAGACAGATGAGAATGGAGAGGCTAGGACAGAAAACGCTAAATGTAAATGACGTTTTCTGATGCTGGCTTGCTTGATAGCCTTCTGACAACATGGAAGGAAGCAGGAAAAAAAAACTCCATTTTCAAGTCAGCCTTGAGATTCACCAAAGCTACGCAGTCTGCAGTCATTTACAGTGAGAGCTCTTCCCACATGTTGTCCTTTTTCTTTTATCAGTGCTCAAACACGTATTTGCTTTCTATGGCTGCCCTAACAAATTACCACAAAATCAATGGCTTAAAACACAATTTATTATCTTCCGGTTTGTAGGTAAGAAGTCCAAATGGGTCATGCTGGGATCCAGCAAGCGTGTGCGCAGAGCTGTTTCCTCTAGAGGCTCCGAGGGAGAGTTCACAAATTTCTGAGAATGTGCCATGAGCTGGGCCCTGGGGAAGGTGGTTTTGCCTTCTGGAAGGCAGAAAATCTGAAATTAATGTTAGAACCTAGTTAAGGCTATGTGAATTTTTAAATACGTGTAAGATACAAAAACTGACCGAAGGACTGAGCTCGACCTGATGATGTGGAGGTGACCCCTGACCCCAGTGGGAATCCTCCAGGTGGACTTCACAGGAGGAGACTGCGTGGGTAAGGGATCCAGGCCTGAGCAGCCTAGAGTGCCCCAGAGTCCCTGGTAGGTTGGTTGGGTTGGAGGAGGCGGTCAGGAGGCTGGGCACTCAAAGAGGCTTAAAGGGGTGATGTGGTTTGCATGTGTGTCCCCAGCACATCTCATGTTGAAATGTGACCCTCGGTGTCAGAGTTGGGGCCTGATAAGGGGTGGTTGAATCATGTGGGTGGGTCCCTCATGAATGGATTAACACCATTCCCTTGGTGATGAGTGAGTTCTCGCTTGGAGCTTACATGAGATTTGCTTGTATAAAAGAATGTGGCCACTCCCCTCTCATTCTCTTTATTGCTTCTTGTTCACACCATGCGAGACTCCTGCTCCCCCTTCACCTCCTGCCATAATTAAAGCCCTCACCGGAAGCCAAGCAGATGCCAGCACCATACTTCCTGTACAGCCTGCAGAACCATGAGCCAATTAAACTTGTTTTCTTTATAAATTACCCTCTGGCATTTCTTCATAGCAATGCAGGGACCGATGCACATAGGGGCTTGAGCGGGGGTCACACAGTCAGGTTTGCCTTTATGGAGACCACTTTGATAGTGATTTGGGGTGGCTCTGGGAAGTTGAAAGGAGTGGGAGATAACAGGGCAAGTTAAAAAGAATGAGGGCTTGAATAAAAGCAAGAGCAGTGGGGCTGGAAAGAGAGGGACGGATTCGAGATAGCTGCGACGGTAAAGGATCTGCCTCCGTGGTGAGGCAGTGTGAGAGAGAGTGAGGCTAGGTAGGCTGTCTGCAGCCAGAAGCTGACACAGAGTTTGGGGTGCAAGATGCTTATTAGGGATCAAGCTGCACAGAAAGCAGGGAAGGCTGCAGGTGGAGCAGAGGCAGAAGTGAGCTATGACCCAGGTCCCACACACCTCGGTCCTGCCAAGAGATCTGGACAAAGAGTGCCATCCACAGAGTGTCCCCTGGCCTGCAGGGCCCCTCATTCACTCTCAGGCACCCCCTCACTCTCTCCCCCATTCACCTCCTTAGTGTGAGCCTGCCAGGGAGGAACAGCCTCCAGCAGGTGGCACCCTGCAGCTGAGCCCCCCAGAAAAAGTTGAAGTGAAGGCTGCTTGCCCCCGGCACCCTGAAGCCCAGCCTCTTCCAAGGGGAAGAATGCCAAGCAAAGCCCATGTTTCTAACTTGGACCATTGGGCTGAGTTGAGTGTTAGCCATGAGGATGAAGAGCACAGGCAGGTCATGGGGAAAGGCGAGGGCTGGGCTTTGAATGTGTGTGAGGGGTGAGGATCTTCCGTGTAGAGATGGCCAGCTCTGAAGAGCAGTCAGAGCTCGAAGTGGAAACTTGCAAATGCCAGACTTTCCAGATGGGAGCTAAGAAAAAATGGTCAGAATTTGGAGGATAAATATGGAAACCTGGTTTGATGGATGTGATGGAAGAGACTTTCAAGAAAAAAAAACAGTGATAGTTAACAAGGGTGATGACAGTCATAACCACCTTGACTGAGGGTCCCTAGCACCAAAGCATGCCTGTTATAGATAGATACAGATAAATGATTTACAGCCTATTTTGGATGATAAGACACCGAGAGTCAGAGGAGTCACAAAATGTGCCAGAGCCACACTGGGTGAGTGATATGGTTTAGATGTGTGTCTCTGCCCAAATCTCAGGTTGATTTGTAATCCCCAGCGTTGGAGGAGGACCTAATAGGAGGTGATGGATCATGGGGGCAGTTTCTAATGGTTTAGCTGTCCCCCAGTGCTGTCTTGTAATAGGATCCTCATAAGATCTGGTTGTTTAAAGTGTGCAGCACCTCCCCACTTTGCTCTCTCTTCATCCTGCCCCAGCCACATAGATGTGCCTGCTTCCCCTTCACATTCTGCCACGACTGTAAGTTTCCTGAGGCCTCCCCAGCTATGCTTCCTGTACAGCCTGCAGAACTGTGAGCCGATTAAACCTCTTTTCTTTATAAATTACTCAGTCTCAGGGATTTCTTTATAGCAGGGTGAGAACAGACGAATACAGAGAGGAATGACAGAGTAGTCTTACTCCAGCATCACTCCGATTCACACAGCTTGTGTAAGGGACCTGCTGAGCCCCATCCTCGGCAGGTATTGATCAGCCATTGCTGGACATCTTAGCAATGGGGATGGAGGGGCTTCCACTTAGGTAACAGGATGGTGCAAGCTGAATGAGATCAGAAATGAATGAAAAGATCATACTTTCCAGAAGATGGAATGAAATGAAAGGTAGGGCATAGGCCAATAGCCAGCAGTACAGCAGAGCGTACAAAGCAGGGGATGGAAGAGTTAGGAGTGTGTTTAGGGGCAGGGAGCAGAGCAGAGTGGGAGAAATCAACACAGGAAGGAGACAGGTCAAGGGCATGGGTGACTCTCGCCCTGTGGGAATGGTGGGACATCTCATCCTCTGGAGGGAGGGAGGACTTCATGAGCAGATTACTCAGGGTCCAAAGTAGGAAACAGGAGTCCCTCCCCTTTGAAGTGTTTCAAAGGCAAAGACTTATATAATATAAGAGACATAAAAATGGGGTAAACATAGCCCAAAAGGATGGTGATATACCAGGGATTCACAAGACTCAGAGGCCATCTCCACCTTTAGGACCAAAGGAACAGAAAGAAATTGAGTCACTGGAGCCAGTAGAATTCCAGCTGGAATTTTGGAATGGAGGCTGTCAGGGACAGCTCAAGTTTCAGAGGGCAAAAGATACTGACAGAGAGGAGGGCACGGAGAGGAAATACTCAGCCTGTCTTTTCCCCCACTCTTATCTCCTGTCAGTGCCTCCCATTGGCCACACTCATGGGGAGCCAGAGGTCCAGGGAGCTTGGTGACGGGACCATGGGGAGAGGAAGCCCCTAGGCACAGAGCAGACCGGGAAGGCTGAGGGGAAGTGCATGCCGAGTGTGCCTGCACGTCAGTTTGTCTGTGGCCGTAGTAGGAAGCTCAAAGATTTTATGTCTGATTTGGATGTTATACCTGATTTTCACTATGAATAAAAGGCAGGGGTGTACATAAAAAGTGACAGAATTTCATTTCTGTAAGGCATTTGAGTTGCAGGTGAAGTACAGAATGGCTGCTGAGGGGTACGAAGGGTGCTGCCAATGCATCAGGATAAGCAAGGGAGCTGCATGACATCACGAACCAGCCACAGAGAGCCCAGATATGGGCATCCCTCATCCTGTGTATGAAATGGAAGACAACGACGTCCTGGAATGGACGTTAGCTACACCGTCCATTCCAGGACGAAGGCACAGGAGGGAGGGCATGGAGGACACAGCCAACAGAAGTCAGGAATGGATGTGGGGCAGAGAAGGATAGGATGGCCACTGAAGGAAGATCGAATGCAGGCACAGTGCTCTCAAAGTCCTGAGAAGACTGCAGCCTGGGGCCTTGGGGTGCACATCACAGAGAGGTGCACAGGATCAGGTCACTCATGGTGCCTCTTGAGGTGTAGGTGGGGAGAAGGACCAGCCTCACCACAGTGTGGGGGCTTGAGAGTCCAAGTTTTGTTGAAGCCAGAGATTGTGGCCATCCTGAGAGGAGGCTGAAACAGAAGAGATCTTCTCCAGAACAATTGGGAAGAGTGAGATAGCTGGACACTCAGGGAAGAGCAAATGAGGGCACATGTTTAGAGGACAGAAGAGTCACACCTCGTATTGACAGTAGAGGGAGGGGGTCCCAGGCAGAGGGGCAGATGTATGCTTTGCAGGGACCCTCAGGTAACCACAGGCCCATTCCCCACCGTGGGAGTGGGGAAGCAGGACTGGATGTAGGAATACCTGGGGTTAAGTATACCCTGGAAGAGGGCTTCCAGCAGTGTAACCCAATGCTTCAGCACCAAGGAGAGCTTCTCACAACTGGAGGCCAGGGCCTTGGTTCCCTGACCTCAGAGGAGGGCTTTGAGCCTCAGCCAGCTCCAAGGATGGGTCAGAGTGCTGACTCATCAGGCTCCAGTGCCCTCCGTATTCTGTATTTCTAAGGTTCCAATGATCTAAGTTTCAAATTATCATTCCTCCCTCCAAACAGCTTTAACTCCCCACATACATGTGAGAGTTGGCCTGAGGGCTACAGTTCCTCAGAGGCCGCTGCTCACTGGGCCTGGCACCATGCTGAGTGCTTCCTGTGGGTCCATTATTCCTCATGACCCTACCATGACAGTCCTATTATCACCCCATCTTACAGATGAGAACAACGAGGCCAGTAGAGGCCAGGTGACTTTCTAGGGTGACCGGGCTAGTCAAGCAGGGAGTCACACCAAAGCCAGCCTGACCCAATGCTCCCATAAAGATCATCATACAAAGAGGGTCCTCATACCAGCTCTGCCACGGCTCAGTTCCCACCCTTATGGAGGGAGAAAAAAGCACAGCCTGCCACCGCCTTATACCGTTGCCATGGTTATCAGGCAGCATAACACAAGGACCATGAGGGCTCAGTATGCGGTGTTTTTATTATTATTGGGGAAAGATCAACATGTCACTGCCTGCTTTTACCACACTTTACGATTGTATATGTGTAAGAGCCACAAAGAGATGTTATGATTTATGAATACAATGTAGAATATTTCAATCAAGCTAGACAACATATCCACTATCTCAAATATTTCACATTTAAGTCACTGCCTACTTCACATACAGAAAGGGGACAAAGTAAATCTTGGGAGAAGTCTATCCCCAGGCCCATGCTGGCCTAGTTAGCGGAGATAAGAGAGGGGAGGAAGAAAACAGAAACACTGTAAAGCAGACAATGCTGGGAAATCAATTCTTGTTTCAACAGGAAGAACGCCAAGGGACAATTCCTCAGAAAAAGAAGAGGGAAGGGCAAGACTTGCCCTGTACAGTGCAGCTAGGAGGCCCCTGTGTGCTCAAAAATAGTTGCCGGATTGAAATATGTAAGAACCTTATTCATTTGTAAAACAATGAATTACAGCTTTTCCTGAAGAAAAAAATGTTCATTTAGAAAAATTTAAATGAGACTCTATTCCTTTCAGTTCCTTGACTATATGCGTACTTACTATATGTATCTGAGGAAACAATTTCATGTTTCTCATTTTCCATCTAAAAGACCTATTTTAGATACTTCTCGTTTCATAACATAATCTCCACAAATAGATTTCATGGCTGAATAGTAGTCCGGGGCATCAAGGCATGATCATTCCCTTAGACTCTCTGCTGTCAAGGGACACTTAGTTGTTTCCGACTTACCAATACTGCAAATGTTGACATAAAAGAGAGCCTTTGCACATGCAGCTTGCATTATATCCTCTGAATGATTTCTGAACCTAATTCACAAGGAAATGAACACTTCTCAACTCTTGATTGATGTTGCTATATGTTTTATCGGTTTTCACCACTGGCAGTAATCACTAGGAGCATATTAATTTTCCTGCAACCTCAGCAGCTTTGGTTTTTGCTATCTTTGCTGTCTTCATAGTTGCAAATGGTGTTTCATATTGAATAGTTGTAATATGATTATTCAAGAGTTTGTGGCTTCTGATTGGTGGAAGGAATGTCAAATTTCTGACAACATTCGACTCGTTGGCTCCAAACAATAGCGTTGAGATTTACCAGACCTCAGTGGGAGGCAGTCTGCCTGTGCACTTGAACCTTGCTTAACTTTACCCACACCTTTCATCAACAAATGGCCCTGCAGTTCAAGCCTTCAGTGAGCTGTGATTGCCCCACTGCAGTCTAGCTTGGGTGAGTGAGAGCCTGCCCCTAAATATATGTATGTATTTATATAATACTATCTATGAATAAATACATTAATTTATAATTATAAAAACACGTTTGTTTATAATTATATATTTTTTAAATTATTTTAACTAAAAAAAGTTTTTAGTGGCCTGCTCTAAACTTGAGTCTCAGTTCTGGAGGCACAGTAATGTTTAAGCTACTTTTAATTAGATCATTTCTGCTAGACTCTGTGTGAGTTTTCCGTATAGCTGTCAGTTGTTTACCATTTTTATCTTTCTTGATAAATATTTTTGTACATATAATTATGTATAATATAGTTACATTGTGTGATATAATTTAAACATATATAAGATGCTATGCATTCAAATATATACATAATTATATATCCTTATATGTAATCTATATTGGTATAATATTTATGTATATTAATTACATGAATTATTTCACTTTCATGTGGTTAATTTATGTGCATAATTATATATTCCTATGCATAGAAAGCCTACATTGGTATAATATTTACATAGGTTCTGTTTGTCTTTCATATGAGAATCGGTAACAGCAACACAGGGACATCCGTCTGTAGATAGCAGACACTCCAGAAAGGCCTTCCCTACCTGAAGAACTTAGAGAAGCAGAGACCATCAAGACCTTGTGTTTCCCACTACAAGCCATGAGCAGCCATTCCATAGTCTGTGGTTCTCAAACCTAAGCAAGCTTCCAAATGCCCCCGCAGGCTCTTTACCCACAGATTATTGGGTCCACCCCAAGGTTCCTGACTCAGTAGGTGTGGGGTGGCTCCCAGGTGACGGCAGCGAGCCTCAGTTGACTCCCACCTAAACAAGGCCTTCTGAATGCTCAGCTGCTTGCAATTCTGGAATTTCAAACCGAAAACAAAATTTCTGGACACATTCCAAGCAAAGGATAGAACAGACTGAACATACATGCCTGCCCAGAATCTGGGGAACAGCAAGACGGTCAGCCTTGGGAGGGCTAGCAAGACAAAATCCTGGCAAAGCTGCTGACATGGCAGCTTTGTGGAGCTCAGGAGAACCCTGTGACGCAAAGTCCCTCTGCAAAAAGAGTTCCCAGCCCTGGCCACGTCCTAATTTAAAAGGCCAAGGATTTAAACCAAGATCCCCTCAAAATAATAAGAATAGCCAAAACTATGTGCCAGGTACTCTTCTAAGTACTTTAAATGTGTTTTCATCCTAATGATGTTGGTACTATCATCTCCCCTGTTTTACAAATAAGAAGACTGAGGCATGGAGCAGCTAAGCAACCTGCCAAGGTCACAGCCAGTTAAGGCTATAGCCAGGACTCAGCTCCAGGCTGAGCTGTGAATGACTGACCTTTGCAGCTTTAGAAATGAGCAACACCAGGTATCTGGGAAGTGAGTGCAAAGGCCGGGGGGGTGCTAAAATGAGGAGGCTTGGATGGAAGTCTGTTTAAAAACCAGTTTGATCTCCCTGGCACTCTTCCCACTCTACACATCCTGGCCATAGGTGCCCATCAGTATGATTCCATTTATTTCTATGAAATGTTTACACAAGGTAAATCTATTGAGACAGAAAGCACATCAGTACATACCTGAGGCTTGGGTCGGGGCAGGATCAGGAGGGGAAATTTTGGGGTGATTGACACATTTTAGAACTGGATTGTGGTGATGGTCTTATAATCCTGTAAGTTGACTAAAACATACTGAACTGTACACTTCGAACGAGTTGATTTTATAGCATCAACTCATGCCTGAAAAAAACCTGTTTTTAGAAAAGGTGTGAAAATGCATTTATCAAAAATAGAAACTGAGAAGTTACTTTATGTAAAGCCATTTCCTTTGTGTTTCTTCCAGTGATATTATGGGCTAGGCCTTATAATCATTTGTTTCTCATACAAGATGTTACATCAAGTCAGCTGCCCTGCACCTTGCTAGCCACATAGCTGTTGGGGTGGAGTGGCATGAGACAGGGAGGAAGAGAGCTGACAAAATAAAGGATCTGCAACTTTAGAAAAAGAGAGCTAATTATTAAGTTGTTAAAATGAAATGTACTATACTTTGAGGTTTCTCTAAAGGAGCTGTACCCATGACATTAAATTTTGCAGTAAAGGTTATTCCCTTAGGGTACTTCTCAACATTAAAGGTTAGTCAGTAGTGGTGTGACTGACTCCCATCTGGAGAGAGTGTTGGAGTGTTCAAATGTGGAATGATAGTTACAAAGATATAATGTTGAGAGAATAATTCACACAAAAACTAATGAAAATTGGTGACTAATATTAATCCACGATCTAATCTAAAAAGTCATTTTAAAATTTTGTTTAAAAACTTGAATAATTTTTGTGTGACCTTCTTGCAGGTTTGGCTGATTGTGTTTGGTTTTCCTGGCAGCTTTTATCAAACCAGAAAAGCATAGTATGTTTAAAGAGTTAGGATGGATTCAAAAGGAGATGACTGCATTTAGCTTCACCTGAAATCTCCCTTTTAAGGACAGAATAGCAGAGAACTTATTGATATTAATCTGTAATGATATATATGAATAATCTAATAACACATGAATGATAATGATCTGTAATACCACAGTAATCTGTAATGCTATTCTTGAATAATATATGAGTGATATAAAATCTGTAATATATATGTGAACATTTTCCTGCCCTGAGCCTGCAGGCTACTTTTTGATAATATTTAGTTGTGATCATAGGTTAGCATTGCCTTGTATTTCCCTCCCTGAGTCAGACACGTGCTTTAGGATTGCGTTCCAAAAGGAAACAGACTTTCAAATCCAAATGTTCCAAATGGGGGTTTAGAACAACCATTACTTGATACTACCTGGTGTCCACACCACCTGTAATGATTGTGTTGACTGATAGAAGAATAGAGCTACAAGTCAACATGTGATTGGCTTGGTATTTTTAGAATAGACTAGATTATACTATGGTAACAAAAGACTTCAACTCTCCATGGCTCATTTACTGCTCTTTCCACAAAACCATCCCTGGTCAGATGGGGCTGTGTCCCTGTTGTGTACTCTCAGTAATGAAGCAGACAAAGTAACCTCCATCTGGACTTTGGGCACACAATTGTGTGCAGAAAAAAGAGTGCTGGCAATGCTCATGCAGCCATTCAGGCTTCCACCAGGAAGTAACACAAATCACTGTTGCTTATATTTCACTGGCCATAGCAAGTCATATGGCCATGCCTGAGTACAATAGGGTGGAGTTGCACAGTCCTTACTCGGAGGGAGAGCAATGATTGGTGAATGGCAATGCAGTGTTCCACAGCCACTTATATCTACTGGCTAGGCTGCCCTAAGCATCTCTGTATCTTCAGCATCTCAACTCTGCCTGGAACACATTACAGGCTCATTCACATCTCAAGAAAGACCACCCAAATGTATGGTAATGAATTAAGAACAATAAATCCTAAAGTCACATAGTCCAGAGCTTGACTAGAGAAAGGGCCAGAGCCTTCACCATGAAGGAATGCCACCTACAGTGCTCAAGAGCAACAGGGCCTGCCTGCATGGCCCCATGACCAAGTGAGAAGGTAAATGTAGAACAGGTAATCATAAGCTTAAGTGTTATAAAACAGGAAGAACAGGGCTTCTGGGGTCATTTAAATAAACACCTAAGATACAGGCACACATAAAGAAGAAAATTAAACCATGGCTTACATTTTCTGATCTTTTATTCTCTGATCATATTTTTACACATGAATAAAATCATGTGGCTTCATTTCCTATTTTTTTCATTTTTTCATTGTATTTGACCTTACCAATGGACATTCTTCTAAGAAAGCTATCTTCTTAACCTGAGGTCCATGGAATGCTAATGGGAGGAAAATGAGTTATTAACTGTAATTTAGCATTTCAATAATATATGGATGCAGGCAATAGCCACAGTAGTTGGTTATTGCAGTATAGTTGCTACATATCTTTTAAAATATCATTTATGTTTCTTACTCCCTCAAAATTATAGTAGTAATAATTACCACCACTATATGAGGATATTTTATGAATTAATAAAGAAGCATCTATATTAGTATATGACATATGTCTTTTAATATTGATAATTACATTTCATATACAGTCAGCCCTCCATGCCTGCAAGTTCTACGTCCTCAAAGTTAACAAATCACAAATCAAAAACACACTACTTGAGGGATGCAGAACTGATAGATAAGGAAGGTCAACTCTTCATATCCACAGGTTCATCAGGACAGACTATGGGACTTGAGCATCTGTGGATTTTGGTATCCATGAGGTGGTAAGGGGAGGTGTCTTGGAACCAAGCACCCATGAATCCTGAGAGACAACTGTAATTTGTTGCCTTTGAAATTCCATAAATTTTACTTTATGATAGTATTCTGTCTAAATATATACTGTCTAAAGGAGACTTTAGATCTAAGAATGCACATAGGTTGAAAGTGAAGTGGTGGAAAAAGATATTTCATCCAAATAGTAACCAAAAGAAAGAAGATGTGGCTATATTAACATCACAAAAATATATACTTTAAGTCAAAAGCCTGTTACAAGAGACAAAAAGGGACATTATATAATGATAAAAGGGTCAATTCATCAAAAATATATAGTAATTATGAACATACATGCACCAAACATCAACACTTCTAAATAAATGAAGCAAGTATTGACAGAATTGAAGGGAGAAATTGCTGTAAAATAATAGTAGGAGACATCAATGCCCCACTATCAATAATAGATAAAACTAGACAGAAGATTAATAAAGAATGAGTAAATGAACAACACTACAGACTAAATCAACTAACACACAAATATAGAACGTTCCATTTAACAACAGGATAATGCATATTTTTCTTAAGTACACATGGAATATTCTCTAGAATAGACAATATGTAATATCACAAGACAAGTCTTAATAAATTTTAAAAGATAAAAATTATACAAAATATCTTTTCCAATCATAATTGAATGTAATTAGAAGTCAATAACAGAAGAAAAACTGAAAAATCTGCAAATAGGAAGAAATCAAACTGTACCCTCTTAGATAACTAACAGGCCAAAGAAGAAACTATAAGGAAAATAAGAAAATATCTTGAACCAAATGAAAATGAAAACACAGCATATTAAAGTTTATGGGGTCCAGCAAAAATAGTACTAAGAGGAAAATATATATCTGTAAAGGATTACATTTGAAAAGAAGAAAAGTAATTAGGCAAGAGAAAAAAATGAAAGGCATCCAAAGGGAAAAGAAATAATTATTTATTTGCAGGCAACACGATCCTGCATATAGAAAACCCTAAAGACTCCACTAAAATACAGTTTGAATTAATGAAGAAATTCAGCAAAATTGTGGGATGCAAAGTCAACATACAAAAATCAGTAGTATTCCTATACAGTAATAGCAAACTATCTGAAAAAGAAATCAGTAATCCGATTTACAAAAGCTACAAAAAAAAAAAATTTTAGAAACAAATTAACCAAGGAGGTAGATCTTCATATTGAAAACCACAAAACACTGATGAAAGGAATTGAAGAAGACACAAATAAATGAAAAGATCTTCCATACTCATAGACGAAGAATTAATATTGTTAAAATGCCGATACTTCCCAAAGTGATCCAGAGATTGAATATAATCTTTGTAAAAATACCAATTATAGTCTTCACAGAAATACAGAAAAAAAGCACTGAAATTCTTGTGAAAATACAAAATACCTCAAATAAAGCAACACTGATCAAAATGAACATAGCTGGAGACATCATATTACCTGACTTCAAAATATACTACAAAACTACAGTAACCAAAACAGTATGATACTAGCATAAAAATAGACACATAAATCAATGGAACAGAATGGAGAATATAGAAATAAATTCATGTATGAGTAGCCAACCAATTTTTAACAAAGGCACCAGAACACGTAATGAAGAAAGAATAATCCCTTCAGTCAGCGGGGCTGAGAAAACTGGGCATCCGCAGAAGGAGCAGGTGCTGAGAATCGACCTTGGAAACGTGGGCAGACCCTCTCCCCACAAAATACAAAAGAATGGAATTAAAGAAAGCAATCTGATCCTCAGTACTAGAGCTAGGGCCTAATGAAAGGTGCTGAGTGGCTCATGAATAGAAAAGAAAGCAGAAGAATAAAGGTATACCTCTATCTCTCCCCATATGCAAAAATCATCTAAACATGGATTAAAGACTTAAAACAATAAGACCTGAAACAATAAAAGTACTAGAAGAAAACATAGGGAAAATGCTTAGTAAGGCTACTCTGGGCAAGATATTACATTTAACTAGAAATCTTCTGCACAGCAAAGGAAACAATCCATAGAGTAAAAAGACAATCTATAAAATGGGAGAAAATATTTACAAAGTGCATCTAACATGAGGTTAATATCCAGAACATATAAGCAACAACTCAATAGCAAAAAAACCAATAAGCCAATTTAAAAATTGGTAAAAGATCTTTCTTACTCGTTTATGTTACTATAAAGGAATACCTGAGCTTGGATAATTTAAAGAAAAGAGAGTTATTTGGCTCACACTTCTGCAGGCTGTACAAGAATCAAGCCTATAACATCTGTTTCTGATAAAGGCCTCAAGCTACTTCCACTTAAGGCGAAGGCAAAGAGGAGCTGGCATAAGCAGAGATTACATGGCAAGAGAAAAAGTAAGAGAGAGAGAAACGAGGTGCCAGGCCCTTTTTAAGAACCAGCTCTCATGGGAACTGATAAATCAAGAACTCACTCATTACCTCAAGAACAGCACCATTCATGAGCTATTCAACACCTTTCGTTAGCCCCTACCTCTAATACTGAGGATCAAATTGCTTTCTTTAATTTTTTTAGTTTATTTTATAAAGAGATGGTCTTTCTACGTTTCCCAGGCTGTCTTGAACTCCTACCTCCTGCTTTGGCCTCCCACAGTGCTAGGATTACAAGTGTGAGCAATCATGCCCAGCCAAAGATCAAATTTCAACATGAGGTTTCGGGGTCCAAACATCCTAAATATAGCAAAACCTAAGTAGACATTTTTTCAAAAGAAGATACACAAATAACCAACAGATAGATGAAAAAATGCTCAACACCATGAATAATCAGAGAAATGCAAATGAAAATTGCAATGAGATATCACCTCACTCCAATTAGAATGGCAATTATCAAAAAGACAAAAAATAACAAATGCTGGCATGGATATGAAGAAAAGAAAATTCTTATATACTGTTAGTGGAAATGTAAATTAGCACAGCCATTATGGAAAACAGTAGGGACGCTTTTCAAGAAATTAAAAATAGAACTACATATGATTCAGCAATCCGACTACTGGGTATATATCCAAAGTAAATGAAATCAGTATGTCAAAAAGATATCTGCACTCCTATGTTTATTGTAGCATTAGATATGGAATCAATCTGTGTTCACCAACAGATGAATGGATAAGTAAAATGTGGTACATACATACAATAGAATACTACTCAGCCATTTAAAATAATAAAATCCTGCCATTTGTAGCAATGCGAATGAACCTGGAAAACATATTAAGTTAAATAAGCAGAAATAGAAAGATAAATAGCACATGATCTCACTCATATGTGGAATCTAAAGAAGTTGATTTCATAGAAGTAGAAAGTAGAATAGTGGTTATCAGAGGCTGGAAAGGGGAGAGGGAGATAAGGTGAGATTGGCCAGTGGGTACTATGTTATGGTTTGATAGAAGGAAAATGTTCTGGTGTTTCACGCAGAGTAGGGTGACTACGGTTAACAATATTGCATTGTATATTTCAAAATAGCTATAAGAGGGGATTGTGAATGTTCTCACCACAAAGAAATAATAAACGGATGAGGTGATAGATATGCTAAATACTCAAATTTGATTTTTACACAACATATATATGTATCAAAACATCACACTGTACCTCATAAATATGTATAACTGTTATGTGTCAATTAAAAAGAAAATTTTTAAAATTATCACAGTTTCTTTAAAAATCAAAAAAGATTACAAATCAACATTCTAACTTTCTACCTTAAGGAAGTAGAAAAAGAAAAAAAGACTAAGCCCAAGTCTAACGCAAGAAAGAAAACAAAAAAAAGATTAGAAAAGCAGTTAAACAAAATAGAGACCCGAAAAACCACAGAGAAAAACGAGCAAAACCAAGAGTTGTTCTTCAAACACATCAACAAAATGGGCAAACTTTTAGCTACACTAAGATAAAAAGAAAAGAGTGAGAGAAGACTAAAATAACTAAAGTCAGAAATAAAAGACATTACAACCAATTTTACAGACACAAAAAAGGATTATACATAATTGATATACAATTATAGATCAACAAATTAGATAGCGTAGATGAAATTAATAAATTCCTAGAAACACACTATCTACTTATACTGGATCATAAAGAAACAGACAATCTGTAGAAACTTATAACTAGTTATCAGCTTGTATCAACAATCAAAAGCATCCCAATGAAGAAAAGCTCAGGGCCAGATGGCTTTACCAAGAATTCTACCACACATCTAAAAAAGAATTAACACCAGTTCTAAAACTCTTTCAAAAAATTCGAAGAGAAAGAATACTTCCAAACTCTTCTACGAGGCAGCATTGCTCTGTGGGTTAGTCTGTTCTTGCATCGCTATAAAGAAATACCTGAAACTGGGTAATTTACAAAGAAAAGAAGCTTAATTGGCTCATGGTTCCCCAGGCTCTACAGAAAGCATGAGGCAGGCATCTACTCGGAGAAGCCTCGGGGAACTTGCAATTTTGCCAGAAGGTGAAGGGAAAGCAGGTATGTCTTACATGGCCAGAGCAGGAGGAAGAGAGAGTGGAGAAGGTGCGACACACTTTTAAACAGCCACATCTCATGATAACACTCTCGCAATGACAACACCAAGGCAGATGGTTAAACCATGAAAAACTGACCCCACGATCCAATCACCTCTCACCAAGCCCCACTTCCAACACTGGGGATTACAATTTAACATGAAATTTGGATGTGGACGTAGATCCAAACCATATCAAAGACAAAATATGATAAAGCTAAAGACACAAGAAAAAGGCACTACAGATAAATATATCTAAGAAATATTAATGAAAAAAAATCATCAACAAAATACTAGAAGAGATAAATGAATAGTATATTAAAGAATTATGCACCATGACCAAGTGAGATTTATTCCTATAATGCAAGAATGGTTCAATATATGAAAAGCAATCAACATAATACACACATAAACAAAATGAAAAGAAAAAAACCCAACATGGTCATCTGATTTGATGCATAGAAAGCATTCAAAAAATTTTAACATCTTTTTATGATTTAAAAAAAAGAAAACACTCAACAAATTAGAAGTAGAAGAAAACAATCTCAACATAACAAATTCCATATATGAGGAGCCCTGTGCCTAGCATTATATTCAATGATAAAAGACTAAAAGCTTTTCTTCTAAGATCAGAAACAAGACAAGGATGCCAGCTTTCACCACTTCTATTCAATATAGTGCCAGAAGTTCTAGCCAGAGAAATTAGGCAAGAAAAAAATAAAAGGCATAAACATAGGAAAGAAAATAGTACAATTATCTCTGTTTGCAGCTAATATGATCTTATATGTAGAAAATCTTAAGGATTACACACACACATACACACACACACACACACACTTGTTAGAACTAATAAATTCAGAAAAGTTACAGGATACAAATTTAACATCCAAAAATCAATGGCGTTTCTGTATACTAAAAATAAACAATCCAAAAAGAAAATCAAGAAAACAATTTCATTTATAATAGTATCAAAAATAATAAAATACTTAGGAGTAAACTTAACTAAGGAAGTGATAGGCTTGTACACTAAAAACTACAAGGTGTTACTAAAATAAAGAGAATATAAATAAATGAAAAGACATCTATGTTCATGGATTGGAAGGCTTAATATTGTTAAGATGTCAATGTACCCAAAGTAATCTGCAGATTTAATGCAATCTCATCAAACTCTCAGTGGTGCTTTTGTTTTGCTTTTTTTTTGCAGAAACAGAAAAATCCATCCTAAAACAAGAGATCTGATAGTCAAGAGATCTGATAGTCAAAGCATTCTTGAAATAGAACATTATATTTTAAAAGATACCTGTATTCATATGTTTATTGCAGCACAATTCACAATTGCAAAGATATGGAATGAACCTAAGTGTCCATCAACAGATGAATGGATAAAGAAAATGTGATAGATGATGATAGATAGATAGATACATACACACACACACACACACACACACACATATATATATATGTGTATATACATACCATGAAATACTACCCAGCCATTAAAAAAGAATAAATGTCTTTGCAGCAACTTGGATGGAACTGGAGGTCATTATCCTAAGTGAAGCAACGCAGGAATAGAAAACCAAATCCTTCACATTCTCACTTATGAGTGGAAGCTAAGCCATGGGTACCCAAAGGCATACAGAGTGGTACGATAGACATTAGAAACTCAGAATGGGGGAGGGAGAGAGGTTGGAAAGGGAAACAAAATCACCTATTGGGTACAGTGCACACTATTTGGGTGATGGATACAATAAAAGCCCAGATTTCACCACTATGCAATTTATGCATGTGACTGAAAACCACTTGTAGTCCTAAAGCTATTGAAATTTAAAAAAAAAATAAAATAAAATTCAAAAAAAGAGCAAAGAAGCATCACACTCTCTTATTTCAAAAATATTACAAAGCTACAGTAATCAAAACAGTGTAGTACTGGCATAAAGACAGACATATAGACCAATGAAACAGAATAGAGAGCCTCAAAAATGTCCTCCTGCATATATAGTCAAATGATTCTTGACAAGGATGCCAAGACCATTTGTTGACGAAAGGACAGTCATTTCCACAAATAGTCATGGTAAAACTGGATACTCACATGCAAAAGAATAAAGTTGGGCCCTTACTTTACACCACATAAAAAAATTAAGTCAAAATGAATCAAAGACCTATATAAGACCTCAAACTATTAAACTCTCAGAAGAAAATGGGAAAATCTTCAGGACACTGAATTTGGCAATGATTTCCTGGACATGACACCAAAAGTACAGTCAATGAAATAAAAAATAGATAAATTGGGCTGCGTCTAAATTAGAAACTTAGGTACATCAAAGGACATAATCAATATAGTACAAGGGCAACCCATGGAATGGGAGAAAATATTTGCAAATGATATAACTGGTAAGTGATTAATATCTAGATTATTTTTCTAAAAAAAAAAAAACTACAACTCAACAACAACAACAAAAATAAGCAACCTGATTTAAAAATGGGGAAAGGAATTGAAAAGCCTTTCTCCAAAGACATACAAATGTCCACTGAGCACATGAAAGGATACTCAACATCACTAATCATTAGGGAAATGCAAATCAAAACCACAATGAAATACCATCTCATACCAATTAGGATAGCTACTATTAAAAAAAAAAAACTCAGAAAATAAGCGTTGGCAAGGATATAGAAAACTGGAATCTTTGTTGTTGGGAATTTAAAATGACATGGCCACCATGAAAAACATGGCAGTTCTTCCAAAAATTAAGCATAGAATCACCGTATGACCTAGGGATTCCACTCCTTGGTATTATACCCAAAGGAATTGAAAGCAGGGACTTGAAAACATATTTGTACACCCATGTTCATAGCTGTATTATTCACAGTCACCCAAAGTGGAAGTAACCCAAGCATCCTTCAGTGGATGAATGGACAACAAAATGAGGTCAGAACACACATTCTTTGTCACTGTGCCATTTCCAATAGGAGGAGGATGTGCTGGCCTGGGGAACCCTGCACTGGTAGAATCCTGCACAGCATGTGGTAGTTCTCAGTAAATTACCTAGTCAGGGTTCTGACCTATAGGTGTCTTCCCTTTGATCCCCATTGGGCACTGCACTATGTATGGAAAACTGCACAGCCTGCCCTCACACAGGGAGCCTGGGTACACATGGGGAGATGGGTAAGGCATGGTGAGGGCCTGCAGAGAGTGGGCATCTGCATCAGAGCTTCACAGAGCACAGGGAATGGAGGAAGGGAAACAGTTGTGCTGGTTGGGGCAAGGTCAGGCCCAGAAGAGGCCTCAAGGGGATGTGAAAGAAGGTCACCAGACTGGAGGCTAAGCAAGCCTGTGAGTTAGATGTTGAGTCAGAGTCATAGGGTTGTCTACCTGCTGGAAGAGAGTCAGGGAGAAGGCTGGAGAGCCCCTCAGGCAAAGCTAAGGGTCTGTACTAACTCTCTGGTTTAGGGGAAACCTCTAGAAGTATAATAAACCATCAGATCCCAGGACGAAGGTTTATAGCATTGGAAAGTAGGATGGAGAATAAACTGGACAGGTGAGACTGGAAGCAGAATGACTCCCCTGGAAATGTCTATCCCCCTGCCACCTCCCATGTTGAGAGACGGTGACTGCATGGACAGAAGAGCTTGGGTGTCATCAGCACATGAAACGCCTGGTCTGCAGACCAAAGGCCGGACACCTTGTCATGATACATTCTCCAAGTCAGAGCCTCCTGGGCATCCCACCCCATCAGAGGCCTCAGTCTCCTGCAGCTTTCTCCATCCACCCACTCCAACCCCAAGTTTCCACTCTGAAAATTGTCAAACCTAGAGAAGGGCTGGAAGAATAGATCAAAGAGGAATGTATCCTTCTCATGTTTCACAATTGTTTACATTCTGCAATATTCACTTGCTCTTTTCCTATTTGAGGACATTTTTGAACCCTTTGAAAGCACCCTGCAAACATCATGGCTCTTCACCCCCAACTCTCTCCATCTGCATTTCCCAATAACAAGGGTGCCATGTCCTCCTCAAAGTGTTTCATCATGTTCGTTTGATCCAGTATTGGTTAAGTTCAAGCTTTTGGTGAAAGATGTGCACACCAGATTTCTCCACCAGGACACCCTTCATTTTTAAGACATTCTACTTGTAACATGAGAATCTTTTTGAAAAGCATTTTTAGTGCTGATTTTATACATTAAATTTGCCTAAAGAGGACTGGACTGTAGTATTATCCCATCCTGATATTTGGCTTGCTTAAAGGAGGAAAAAGTACCAAATTGTACATTTTATACACTATGACACAAAAGATTTTGTTTAAAACTATTCCTGTAAGAAAGCTTCCTAGCGCTTCCATCACGTGCTCTGCAGTATGCTAACCAATGACAATAGTAATGAAAGCAGGCACCTTCCTGATATGGTTTGGCTGTGTTCCCACTCAAACATCATCTTGAATTCCCATGTGTTGTAGGAGGAACCTGGCAGGAGGTAACTGAATCCTGGGGGCAGGTTTTCCCCTGCTGTTCTTCTGATAGTGAATAAGTCTCTCAAGAGCCGATGATGATTTTAAAAAGTGGAGTTTCCCTATACAAGCTCTCTTCTCTTGTCTGCCACCATGTGAGATGTGCCTTTCACCTTCTGCCATGATTGTGAGACCTCCCCAGCCATGTGGAACTGTAAGTCCGTTAAACCTCTTTCTGTTGTAACTTTCCCAGTCTTGGGTATGTCTTTATCAGCAGCATGAAAATTGACTAATACACTTTCCTTCAATCTAAACGGGAAGTCCATGTATACAACCAGCTTAGCACAATGTAATAAGTGGTAAGAATTAAGAGATGATGAGCACAAACAGAGTAATTATGCTGCTTAAGAGATAGGGGTTGGCAAGCCAGCTGGGGCTTCTTAGAGTTTAGGGGTTTGGGGGAGCAGAAGAGGGCATGTCTTAGTCCAGCTGCTATAGCAAAATACCATAAACTGGGTGGCTTATTAACAACAGAAATTTATTTCTCACAGTTCTGGAGGCTGAAAGTCCAAGATCCAAGGTGCTAGCAGATTTGCTCTCTGGGGAGGCCTCTCTTCCTGGTTCATAGGTGGCACCTTCTCACTGTGTCCTCACATGGAGGAAGAGGTTGAGGGAGCTCTCCAGGATCTCTATATAAGGGGACTAAGCCCATTCCTGAGGGCTTCAGTTAATTACTTTCATGGTGCTTCTTGTGACTTTCTCTCATTCTATTTTCTCATTCGTATACGGCCACCGTCAGAATTGCATTGCATCTTCCAGTTGCAGGGAGGAGAGTGGCCATCTTATTGATGCATGAGGCTAGTGCAGAGAGCAAGGATGTTGGCAGAGTGAGAAAAGACAATAGAATCGACCAGCAAAGTATAACACAAGTCTATCATTTCTGTATTGTATATTGTATTACTCTAATAGTTTAAAAAGACAAAAAAGTTCCAAGTGGGATGGGGTAACTAGTGGCACGTGGCAAGGCAGGGGAGACATTGATCAAAGGGTGCAAAGTTGCAGTTATGTAGGATAAATAGTCTAGAGACTGAATGTACAGCATGGTGACTGTACTTAATGTATCATGCATTTGAAATTTGCTAAGAGAGGTATTAAGCGTTCTAATCACTCACAAACACAAAAACTATGTGAGGTGATGGTTATGTTAATTAGCCTGACTATAGTAATTATTTTACATTGTTTAGGTATATCAAGTCATCGCGTTGGACACCTTAGATACACACAATTTTTATTTTAAAAATAAATATGGAAGAGAAGAAAAATTTAACAGTGTCCTAAAAAAAATTAAAAATAAAAAAAAAACAGTGAATCTATTTAGGGTTATACTACTAACTTAATCAGAGTTGAAGGCTTTCACTCAGTCTCTCTGTCAAATTCTGAGGCCTCATTCCCACACTAAAATGGAAAAATGGGAAAAGTTCTAAGGATTTTTTAAAGTCCTGAATAAGATCCAAAAATACCAATGATGTGAGCATGAGTGTGGCATGTGTACTCTTTTCCTGTGTAGAATGGTACTATTTTGCATACTCTTACAGAGCTTGTTCAGCAAATGGGGGTATTATCAATCATCAATTGAAAATGGGGAGGGAAACGTGAATCACAACTTGGGATCTAAAGGAATCACTTGGGTGCGTAGTGGCCCCTGGTTCAAGTCTGGGCCAGGATTGGGAGAGGAGAGTGAGAATCCATTCTCTAAGGTCCATCATGTTCTAACGGACAGTCACACTTCACTAGGGGCAGTTATTCTCATCCCCTACCAACACTTGCCACAGTGATCCCAATGTGAGAAAACAGAAAAGGTGCCTTTGAGCTAACTGAAAGAAGGATTTCCAGGTGTGCCTGGGAAGATGTTTCTGGAAGAAGTTAGCATTTGACTTGGTAGACTGAGTGAAAGAGATCTACCTGCACCAGCATGGTCATCCTCGAATCACTTGAGGGCCTGAATAGAAAAAAAAAGGTGGAGGAAAAGTGAATTCTCTCTCTCCTGGAGCAGCTGGGACATTCGTCTTCTCCTGCCCTCAGACTTTGGAACTCCACACCTCCATGAGCCTCAGCCTCCGACTGAAATTACACCATGGGCTTTCCTGGGCCTCCAGCTTGCTGATGACATGTCGCGGGACTTCTCAGCCTTCGTACTCATGAGCCAGTTCCTATAATAAATCCCCTCACATATTGCTGGGCCTCTCAGTTTCCACTACTTTCTTTCTTTGTGTTGACTAAGAAATATAGGCCTGATCACTTTGTGACCCAGTTGGCTGCATGTTTTCTCTTGCAGGCTCAAACTCATGCAGACCTTGAACTTTCCCAGGCACTGAAAAAGATGTTAAGGTTGTGCCCAAAACATGAAACGATCAAGCATGTTGCTAAACATGTAAAAATGAACTCCCTACCCTGAATCAGATTCTTTAAACTCTCATATAAACTTCATAACCCAAGTCCCTCATTGTATACATACCTAGGTAAAGCATCTCTTTTCTTGCTGTACATTGTGAAGATCACGGAAGTGCTTTGTAGGTAGGTTCCCCTAATTCATGCTTTGGACTCATCACCCTGGCATTTAGTGCTTCTTTCTTAGAAATCCCAATCAGTTCCCTCTCAGGACAGTGTGGGGCAGTCGCTTGTGGGTACTCCCTTGCCACTGTTTTTGGGGTGACTCCATCAGGAGTACAGCCAGACAGAACATGCACACACATACACATACACACCAACACACACACACACACACACACACACACACACATACCCTATTAGTTCTGTGTCTCCAAAAAACCCTAACTAATACAGCTACCATGTTTGCACAACACTCTAACTCTGGGGTGAGTCTATTTTGCCAGAAAGCCTGAAACAACTATTTTTCCAACAGAATTGCATGCTGACGTGTAGCCTATAGTCAGGAAGCCAAACTCTGCATCTGGGTAAACTGCAAATGTCGATGTTAGTGATAACTACCTCTATCTTCTTCCTAAAAAGGCACAGTTGGGATTGAGATGACTTTAAAATGACAAAATATGTTTCTAAGGGTCAAAGCCCTGAGGAGATGGCACACTGAATTTCCCACAGTGAGGATGGGAGACTTCCCCGGGACAGCATCTGGCGTAGCCTCATCTCAGCCATGCAGCAGGGTCACTATGATCGCAGTGGTGGGCCACTTGCCCCTTGTGCTGGCAATACCTCCTGCTTCTTCATCAGGCAGCAGAGACACTGCATTTGCAGGACTTGCAGCCATCCCCAGCCATGATACTCTGTAGAATGACTCCCACTGGGTCCCTCCCTGAAAGCCTATCTCCTTAGCAACATGCTCCCATGCCTTTCATAACCCAAACACAATGAACAGCAGCTCAACACATACGGAAAACCTGCCACAGGAGCCTCACAAGAGGTCCAGCCACTCCCCTTGCACCTGTGAAGGCTGTGAGGGGCTTGCAGAAATGTAAGAAATATCACTGTGCTGATAAAAAACCAAGGACTACCACAAAACCAGTAGATACAGTGACTGTGTTATTATCACACTGCAGGAAGAACAACACAACTCAAGTAAATGCACTGATTCTCAGCCTTAGAATGCAAGTAGAAAGAATTCTGCATCCAAAGGTTCAGGAAATATGTTACAGCCTGATGGGTTCTGCTTGCCCACTGCCCTTAAAAAGCAATGCACTGAGAACAGCAAGTTGCAGGAAAGGTTTGATAATTTCAGGGCCAGCCAAGCAAAGAGGACCAGAGATAATTCTCAAATCCACTTCCCCAAGAATTCAGAGGCTAGGGGTTTTCAAGGATAGTTTGGCAGGCAGGGGGCTGGGGAATGGGGAGTACTGACTGGTTGGGTTGGGGATTATATCACAGGGGGTTCAAGCTTTCATCTTGTGCTGAGTCAATTCCTGGTTGGGGGGTCACAGGGCTAGTTGGGTCAATTCCTGGGTAAGGATTACCTCTTCGGGTGGCCCCAGCTGGCCCATCAAAATGCAAGGTCTGAAAAATACCTCAAACACCAGCCTTAGGTTTTACCATAATGATGTTATCTATAGGAGCAACTGAGGAAGTTACAAATCTTGTGACTCCTAGCTACATGACCCCTGAACCATAATTCTAACCTTGTGGCCAATGTATTAGTTTTACAAAGGCTGTTTCAGTCCCTGAGCAAGGAGGGGGTTAGTTCTGGGAAGGGACTGTTATCATCTTTGTTTTAATATTAAACTATAAACTAAATTCCTCCTACAGTTAGCTTGGCCTACACCCAGGAATGAGCAAAGACAGCTTGTGATATTAGAAGCAAGATGGAGTCAGCTATGTCAGGATTCTCTGTCATAATTTTTGCAAAAGTGGTCTCAAATATTGGTTCATGCAATACTGTATGTCATGTAAAATTTCCTATCAATTTTAAGCACTTCCTTATTCTTCCTCTGGATGCAAATTATTACTCAAGTTTTCCCTGGCAGTGAGGTGTCACCGGAAGCATTTGGGACAAAGAGAGACATGCACGAACTCAAGCTCTTTGCCAAGAAGTGGCATAAGGTGGCCAGCCTTTACCAGCTCATTAGAGCCAATTGTTAAATTTTCACTGATTGCATGAGCCTCAGGTTGAATCATCAGTGGTTTGAAATTGGCCACAGTACAGCATTTATACAGAAATCAGCAAACACTACTGATCATGGCTGTTTGGTTTGCTTTCCAGAAAAGTGGTTATTAAGCATTTACCAGCATCCACTGGCCATCTGCCACTGCTGAGGTGGGTTTCCCCAGTTTTGTCACCTTTCTAAACTTCATTTTTTTCTATTTATACAATGAGAATCATAATTCCATTCCACACAACCTTTTTTTTCTAAATGAGGCCAATGAGTATAAAAGTGCTTTGTAAATTACAAAACAGTTGACAATAACTGTATTTTTAATCCTCATACCTTCATCGATAAAATATATGAGAATCTTCCTGCTTTCCTGTGCCTCTGGGAAACCAAGAGGTTCATATTGCCCTTTCTTTCTTTTCTTTTTTAATGTTTATACCTCTAGTTTTACATTTAAATGGAGGATTGCAAAGTTTCTTCTCTTTCTTCAAGAAGAATACCAAAGTTAGGGATAGTGACATTTTCAAAGTGCAGGAAAGGCTGAAGAACTCCTTCCATTTGCTAGGTTCTTGGCAAATGCGAACTGAGTGCCTGCGAGGAATCACCTGGGGGTATTTGGAAGATGTCTGGCATCCAGGTGGCAAAGACCAGAGCAGTAGAGGAAGCTTGGGTCCACCCTGTGAAGTGGAATCCACTGTCATCTCCTCCCCCTGGTCACCCCATACCTTGCACTGGAATGGGCTTCTCTCCATTTTTCACAGGTTCAAATTCACTCTTATCAGACGACTTCCATCAAAGGGGGTGATCCCTCAAAAATACTAAACTTTTGTTCTTTTTTCTGAAACAAGGACTACTCTTTCACTTTCAAAAACAGATATACTATCTACCTAGAGAATGTGTTGAAAAGATGATCCCATCCATGGCAATCTTTGTGAACGTTGGCAGCGGCTCCATTTCCTCTCTCCTCTGTCACAGTGCTGCTGTGCAAATCCCCATAGCCTCCAACCCTTGGGACAGAGGTTTCCAACAGAAGCACTTTTATCTCTTGGTCTTTGCTGGTTTCAACAGTTCCCTGAATTTCTCCTGAGCACTGGGCTGAAACGGTCACTACTGATGAAGACTTTGAGCCACAGAAGGCTCTCCTCAGTCTCCTGTCTTCCAGTCTTGCTGAGTACTAGGGAGGACCACATGATATTGTTTGGGTTTGTGTCCCCACCCAAATCTCATATTGAATTGTAATCTCCAGGTATTGAGGGAGGGACTTGGTGGAAGGTGATTGGATCATAGGGGTAGTTTCTCCCATGAGCTTCTCACGATAGTGAGTTCTCATGAGATCTGATGGTTTCATAAGGGACTCTCTCCCCTTTACTTCCTTCACACACTCTCACTTGCTGCCATGTAAGTAAGATGTGCCTGCTTCCCCTTCCGCCATGATTGTAAGTTTCCTGAGGGCTCTGCAGCCATGCAAAACTGTGAGCTAAGTAAACTTACTTTCTCCGGAAATTACCCAATTTGGGGCAGTTCTTTGTAGCAGTGTGAGAATGGACTAGTACACCACATTACTGTGGCTCTCACCTGGCAGGTTTTGCACGTTTTTCTGGTTCAGAATCCTTTCTACTCTCAAGCAGATGATGCATCTGCTATGTTTCCTAACTTCTTGAAAATGCAGTTTAGCAAAAGCAAGAATGAGTGGGTCCAATCAACAATAGCTTCTGTTTGAGGCAAGCAGAGTCTGTAGCTGTCTGCTCTATTTGAGAAATTTGATTCCTCTCAACTATGCAAATATGTATTATTAGCTATCAGATTGCCTCAGTTCACTCAGACTGCTATACCAAAATACTACAGACTTGGGGGCTTAGCAACAGACATTTCTTTCTCAGAGTTCTGAAGGCTGGAAGTCCAACATCAAGGTTCTGAGAGATTCTGTGACTGGTGAGGGCTCTCTTCTTTGTTCACAGATGGAACCTCTTCACCGTGTCCTCACATGGTAGAAGGAAAGCGCTCTGGTTTCTTTACCCTATGAGGGTCCTCATCCCCTCATGAATCTCTGCCCTCATGACCTAATCACCTCCCAACGACCCGGCCTCCTAACACCATCACACTGTGATTAGGATTTCAACAGATGAATTTAGAAGGACACAAATATTCAGTCCTTAGCACAGAAGCTGAGCTAAGAATTTACAAAGATGATCTCTTTTAAGCCTCACACCAGACCTATAGGAATTGTTATCCTCATTTTACAGATGAGAAAATAGACTCAGAAGAGGTTAAAACCATAGCTAAGGCCACACAGCTGTAAGTAGTGGCCACATGCCAACGCACGTATCTTCAACTCCAGACCCAGTGCTCTTAACCTCCAACCCATTTGGGGTTGTCTCATTAACAACCCCAAAGTAAGGTAGATCTTCCCAGTTAGCTCCTATTCTAAAATCATATTATGATCAAGAAATTTTTACATAAAAATTTTATTGTCAATTTAAACATATAATAGAAATTCATTTAAATAAACTACAGTGGACTCATGTGCAATAATATTAAGCAATCTTTAAAAATTATACATTATTTTAATATATTTTGTTAAATAAACAAGCATGTCAAAAAACATCACGTACTCTGATCACAAATATTTAAAGTGACATATACATAGACGTGTACATGTAATATATATTATAGGTATATGCATTTTATATAAAATGTTAATATATTTTTGCTACATGGAAAACGATCTTGTTCCAAAACATTATGAGCTATGCTCCTGAATATGCAAAACAGTTATATGACACCTATGTGTTGAGAGAGACAGTCCTCTATGCATCTCTCATGCTTCTACATATCTTACCAGGTATGAAAAGAATAGGAGGCCCCAGGCCGGGTACAGAGGCTCACACCTGTAATCCCAGCACTTTGGGAGGCCAAGGTAGGGGGATCACCTGAGGTCAGGAGTTTGAGACCAGCCTGGCCAACATGGTGAAACTCCATCTTGACTAAAATTACAAAAATTAGCCAGGTGGGGTGGTGGGAGCCTGTAATCCCAGCTGTTCAGGAGGCTGAGACAGGAATATCACTTGAACTTGGGAGGCAGAGGTTGCAGTTAGCTGAGATCATGCCACTGCACTCCATCTGGTGACAGAGTGAAACTCCATTTCAAAAGCAAAAAGAATGGGAGGCCCCAACTACTCTTTGCCAAGACCACTTCTCAAGCTTGTATTTGCAGCAAGCTGCACTGAAAGATGAGATCATGTTTCCCTCTGGAAAAAGGAGCAGGTTTGCTTACTGCTTGCTATAAAAGCAACAGATTCCCCCAAGCTTGCATTCTTCTCCTGTGTGCAGCTCACTGCCTGTGCAAGTGCTGTGTGGGTGCACTGTTTCAGTCCCATGGGACTTCAAAGCAAGAGGATCTGACACAAACATGCTGATGGTCAGGCTGCTTGCTGAGCTGTGAGTAATAATGTTGTTTATCTCTGACCTAGGAGTCTTATGGCATCTGTCAGAATCCACAAAAGACTAACAGGGATTAAAAAAATCAAATGCCAGATAACCATCTATTTATGTGGTGTTTGTATACATATGCATAGATCCAAATACGTATGTGTGTTGTATATTAGCATATGCATGCAACAGACGTTGTTATCTCTGATGATAGTATCACAAGTAATCATTTCTTTGTCTTATGCCCACATTCCACATTTCTATAACTGATATGTATTATTTGCAATCAGAAACAAAGTAATAAAAACACTCTTAAACTACATGTACAATGATTTCAACTAAATAAAATTCATTAAAGGTATGTCACCAATTTTACATTTATTCCTCACTCTCCATTTAATCTGCATGTCTCTGGTGACTGAAACATTGTAGTAACCAAGGTAACATGGGTCTATCTCATTAAATCTCCTAGAATCTCACAGAATTTACATTGAAATGCAGAGACATTTAGAAAAATAAAGGATGAAAAGGCAAGTTTGGAAGAGAATATTTGCAAATGACATATCCAGCAAAGGACTAGTATCTCAAATATAGAAAGATCTCACAAAACTCAATAGTAAAAACCCAACAGTCCAATTAGAACATGGACCAAAGACATAAACAGACATTCCACTAAGGAGATAAATAGATAGCAAATGAGCACATAAAAATATTCAGCATTTATTAGCCATTAGAAAATTCAAATTAAAACCACAATGAGAAACTAGATCACTCAGACATTGCTGGCGAGAATGTGAAATGTACAGCCACTCCAGAAAACAGCTTGGCAGTTTCCTAAAATACAACATATGTAACTACCACATGACCCAGCAATTGCATTCCTGGGCATTTATCCCAGAGAAATTAAAACTTATGTGCACACAAAACCTATGCACCAATGTTTATAACAGCTTTATTTGTAATAGCCAAAAATTGGAAACATCCCAGGTGTCCTTCAACAGGTGAATGATTAAACAAATTTGGAGTGTCCATATTATGGAATATGACTCAACAATAAAAATAACAAACTGTTGATATACACAACAACCTGGATGGAATCTCTGGTTAATTATACTGTGTGAAAAAGCCAATCTCAGAACATTACATACTATATGATTTCACTTATATAACACTCTTGAAATGACAAAATCAAAGAAACGGAGAGCAGATTAGCGCTTGCCCCAGGGTTAGAGAGGACAAGGGTGGAAGGAAGTAGGGTGGCTATAAAAAGGCAACAGGAGAGATCCTAGTGGTGATGGAAATGATCCGTATCAATACCAACATTCTGGCTGTGGTACTCCATCACAGTTTTGCAGGATGTGGCATTGGGCAAATTGGGTAAAGTGTACATGGGATCTCTCAGCATTATTTCTTACAACTGTATGCGAATTCACAATTATCACAGAATTAAAAGTACAGTCAAAAATTTGAAAATTAGATGCAGACAAAAATACAAAGTAATTCCTCACAAAATGCAAGGTATAAAAGAATATATTTAGCACTGGACATTTAGATTAACAGAATGGAGGAAGTAAAAATTTTCTACATCTGCATGTAACTCCACATTGTGGTAAGGAATGCTGAGGAACCATGTGAGAGTAAGAAGTGGTTATGGAGAATAGCAGGCGAGGCTCGGGTTTCGCCACCTGAGCCGGGGGGCCTTTCTGACAACCACGATGTGTCTTTCTAACGCCCAGCAAGCCCCTCAGGCAGGGGAGAAAGGTTTCCCCAGCAGCTGCTGGGGGCAGGGGAGTTGGGTGCTCTGCTGGATCTGGTGGCAAATGAGTGTGCAGGTGACCAGGAGGCAAGGAGGCCAGAGACCAGGTCAAGCAAGACCTCCTCCCAGGCAGGGGCACTGAGAGTCGAGACAATGGAAGCGATCAAAGCCCGTCACTGCCATGTCGTCATTTGCATTCCAGAGCGCCCCTCTGAGTGCTGGGTCAAGACTGGATTGAGGCATGCAGGGGCAGCCAGGTGGCCGGGAGGGAGGGCCTGGATTCAGTGGTGAAGACGGAGAGAGGGACCAGTTCAGAGTGTGAGTGGGCAGTCCAACAAGGGCTTTTTCCTCTCAGTCTAGACCACGTTAACCCCACATGGCACTGCGTACACAGCAGCCATTCCCCGCAAGCGACTGCGATTTCTGAAACAAAACAGGGTTTTACAACCCTAGAGGTTCTGGAGGAAACTGAGTGGGATTGTAAAAATTCCTCCTAGGAATTTTCAGGACAATTCCCCTTAGGTGGCATCGGAACTCAACAAACAGCTTCATGGAAACACTCCAGAGGGGTCCTTTCCTTTAAATGTTTACCCTGTTAGCAATCAAATGTTGGTCCTCAACTGACCCAGGGCCTGGAAAAGACCTCAAGGAGTTGAATCAGCACTGAGTTAAGTTTGCTAAGTCTTGTGTCTCTTTCCTCGAGGGTAGTGTGAACAGACGGCAGCAGTGGTGAATAGGAGGGGCTGTGGCCATTCCGATCTCCATCCAGGTCCACAGCAGAGGGGCCCCCGCTTGAGTTTGCTTTCCACTTTCTTTTGCCAAGTTACACTTTTCTGTACAAACACTTTCTTTTTATTCACAGTATAGGCTCAATTAACCCAGACATAAAACTATGATTTCTTCTGTGGTCTTCCCTGGCTCAGAAAGAGAATTGAGAAGGTGAAGGGGAGGCTCTCCGTGAGAAGGGGAACCAGGCTATCCCTATGGCCATGGCAGGGGTTGGGAGGTTGACAGTGTCCCTCATCTGGAACAGATGAAGGAGAGCTGGTCCTGTGGGTGAAGCCACATTGACCATTGGGTGTCTGCCCCAACTCCTACCACCTTCTCCTAAAAGCATTTCCTCCCCCACTTCATACCCATTAGGATAGTTACTATCAGAAAGGTAGGGGGAAATCGGACCCCTCATGCACTTCTGGTGGGAATGCAGAACATGCAGCTGCTGTGGGAAACATTGTGGGGTACCTCAAAAAGTTAAACAGAGTTACCACACCACCCAGCAATTCCTCTCCTGGGTATCTATCCAAAGGAATTAACAGCAGGGTTTCAGAGAGGTATTTGTAGACACGTGTTTATAGGGTTTATAGCAGCACCGTTATTCACAATAAACAAAGTGTGAAAGCAACCTAAAAGTCCATTAACAAATGCATGGAGGGCCGGGTGTGGTGGCTCACACCTGTCATCCCAGCACTTTGGCAGGCCAAGGCAGGTGGATCACCTAAGGCTGGCAGTTCAAGACCAGCCTGACCAACATGGAGAAACCCCCAAGTCTATCAAAAATATAAAAATTAGCAGGGCGTGGTGGCACATGCCTGTAATCCCAGCTACTCTGGAGGCTGAGGCAGGAGAATC